>JAQQSW010009794.1:0-13144 GCA_028646575.1 Pseudocheirus occidentalis
CAGGAAAAGGTGCAATCTCCAGGTGGTGTCTGAGAAAAAGAGCTCAAGGTCCTCCTGGTTCTCTCTTTACATACAGTGTAGCTCCTCCCTGTCCAGCCCCTTCCTGTTAAGGTGTGAACTACTCCCAAGTAGCTCCTCCCTGTTCAATCCTTTCCTGTTAAGGTGTGAACTACTCCCAAGGAGTTAACTGGAAGTAAGGAGCTAAGCGTTTGAGGTGCTAAGTGCCTTTACTAGGTGCCAATAGAAAGGGGCATGGAAGACCTTCTGATTTCATTAACATTACACTCCCCTACCCTATTCCATCCCCAGTCTTCCTGCCAATATTCCTTTCTCCATTTCCTCTCCTCAGGGGTTGGATACTGATTCCCCAATCCCATCCTAACCAGAGGGAGCCCAGAATCCCTGCTCCACATTAACCCTTAGTCCACGCTACTGCCTTCCTTCTCAGTAGCAATGTACCAGTGTCCTAAAGATTTTCTATACTCCAGAGCAGATACTAAACAGTACCCTAACCATTCCTCAGCATTGCCAATGCTATGCCGTTGAATCCTTAGAACCTCTAGGCTTTTCCAACTGCCCTATAGCTAAACACGGCTATATTTTATAGGTTCCCAAAGTGGGTGGTACTGCCTCCTGGGGGTACTGGAATGATGGTGGGAGTGTGGTGATAGTTTTGGGTACAGTTGAGGGACATTGAATAAAAAAGAAGGGAGTGGTGGAAAATAAGGAGAGAAGAAAAATTTCAAAAACTGTACATGTCTCATCTATTGTGTAACAGAGTTAAAGTTGTAGTGATTACATTATTTTCCAAACGAACACACAAAATACACGTTATAATTGAACAGTGGTCAAGTCAACTGATAGCTCTTAACAGACAAAGCAGGTGAGCCTGTTGCACATTGTCAGGAAGTCCAGCATGCACCTGCAAGAATATGTGCATGTAATGACTTGTTTACAATATAATACTGTATGGTTACATGATGTAATATTGTATCATCAAAATTTTAATGCAGGAAAACCTCACAAATTTGCAATAAATCACTAAATTTAAGATGAGTAATTTAAAAAAAAATTTATATATTTTTGAAATGATGCAAATTAAAAAAAACTGTTAAAGGATTAAACAAAGTAGATTTCCACGGGGACATAAAGTAATTTTTTTTTAAAGGAGGTAGTAAGCCAAATGAGTTTGGGAACCTCTGCTATATTTGTTTTTCCTCTAGTTTAGAGTGTGAGCTCTCTGAGAAGAGGGACTATATCCTTTTTTAATTTGTATCTCCAGAACTTAGTAAAGTGCTTAGAATGTAATAAACACTCAATAAAGGCTTATTCATTCATTCATTCATTCATCTTGCTTTCTGGTCATATAAGCCTATCCTTTATAACTCCTATCTCATGGAAGTAATTATTACTAATATATTGAATGCACTCTGAGAGGCAACATGGAATGGAATTGGGAAGACCTAGGTTCAAGTCCCGTCTCTGACACATTCTGATTGTTGAATGAGCAAGTCACTTAATTTCTCCGTGCCCTAAGCAGTTTTCTAAGACTAAGTTTATAGAAGAGTTGCTGGGTCTATGTCTGTGGATGGTTTTTCTCTCTTGGGAGTACTTTTTACCATTCAAAGAAGTTCATAGAAAAAGAAAAAACTACCAAGTACTGGGCTGCATTAAAACCACTGAGTGACTGACTATCATGAAATCACATATCTTTAGCAGCCAAAATAGGTTTTGTTCACCAGTAGGAATAGTGTCACCCGATCTTGCTTTTGTTCTACCATGTCAAAAATATTTTTTAAGTCAATAAGTAGTAACATAAAAGGATCTTCCTCTCCTACATGTCTCATTCAATTATGAGATTGTGAAGATAGTAATGTAGAAAGTTGTTTATAAAACCTGCCTCTTTCCTTCTCGTGTTTTCATCATTCTCATGTAGATTTTGTGTAAATGGGAAATGTCACAGTAACTCTAACAGTCATTATTGACTTCATCTTGGTCATTTTTTTTTTTGGTAGTAATCATAGTACCTGTGATCTTTTCTTTTGGAATTTTTTCTTTTTTGGAGTATCTTGGATATTGATTCCCGAGTACCTTCAAAAATTATATTCCCTTTAGAAATTTCACATCTAGGGCTGAAGTGGTAGAACCCAAATGTTCTGAGGTATTGATGAGATTAGGTCACTCCAGCAGTACTAGTACACCTCTCCCATCTCATATCTATTTACTATTTTACTAGTTAAATTTATGGATGTTCTCAAGATGATATGGCTTAGTTGTGGCTGTCTCACATCAAGTTTTTTGCAGACTTAATTTGCCTTCCATGGAATCTCACTGTTTTACGATTCTTTACTTGTGATATTCTATCATCATCCTCTGTAAAGTTTTGTACTTGTGTTTGTGCTCTTAATTGGTATTATATTTGGCCACCATGTTCCTCCACTTAGCACAAATTGGGTCAAGGCTATCATTTAATAAGTGAAAGTGTGATTTCTAAGCTCTTATGGGCCCCTCACTCTGGTGACTTTTATGACAGAGTTCTGCAAGAATTGGTGCTAAGTAGTGTCCATATCTTTCATACCTTTACATTTTTCAGAGTCAGATTTCATAAAGAGAGAATAGAGAATGAAATTCTATAATTGTTTGGGACTCTTTATCCTTCTAATTTAATGTTAATTTAGTTTCATAATGATATTCAATTCTACTTGTAGAGCAATGTCATGGACCTCTTTGACTGTCTACTGAAGCCTATAGGACCCCTTCACATTTGTATATTAAACACATAAATTAAAACACATAGGCTCACAAAGAAAAACTATCGCATTGAAATATAGTTATCAAAATATTTTTTTAAAAGTTCCTGGAATCTAGGTTAAGTATTCCTCCTATAGAATTTCTCTAGTGCAGGTACATCATAGTACTTGAAGTTAGAAGAATGCTGAGCTTAAAATCTGTTCCAGTAACTTAGTTTTACAGATGAGAAAATATGTCCAGAGAAATTTAACTTACCTTCAGTCACAGGTAACAGTGAGCAAGATTTGAACAGAGGTTATCTGTGCACTAAATCTAGTGCTTTTTCCACCATACCATGATCCCTCCCTCTGAGATGTGAGGTTTCTATAAGATTTTGTCTCAGTTCAATATGCTGCAAAGCATAATGGAACATCTTGCACATGTGTGTGATTTGGGGGGTATCTATTTATACTAACTTCATGCATAGTTCCTAGATAATTGTCTCTAGGACTTTTATACTTGAATCTTTGTAGCTATGTACCCCTTATTTGTAGTTACCCTAGAAGTATTGGAAATTTTACTGTCTATGAAGTTCTTTAAGGTCCATAGGGAAAAAGTGACCTATCAGGACTAATTGCAGTCTACCTGAATGACACCTAGCATGTGTCATTGTTCTGTGACAGCATCAAAACAGATGCTGTCTTAGTAAAATTATTGTCTTACAGAATATTCCTTCAACAGTGTTCCCATAGAATGGCATATTGTCTAAGCATGTGATGCTAAGTAGCCTAAAATATTGAATGTATTGTCAGTTGTATTAATAAAGATTTTGGAACATCCAAATTCTTACGGATGAGTAGTAAATTTGGGCAGTACTATTGCTTTGAATACTTTAAATATAGTTTTTAGCTTAGCCTAAAGCTGATACTGTTGATGCCAAACTTTGGGTAAGTAGAGTAATGAGATTATGTCTAACCTTCTTTTTTTGGTAATAACAGTTAACTGATACATACATGGTCTTGTAGGGAGACAAACTTCCAATAGGTAGCGATATGTGATACTTTAGGGTTTGTAAAATGCTTTACAAATAGTATGTCATTTGATCCTTACAATTCAGAGAGGTAACTGCTTCTCATTCCCATTTTATAGATTGAGACAAAAAGAGGTTAAGTAAGTACATCTGACTACGTATTTGAGCTCAGGTTTTTCTGACCCTGGCACTTTATCCAGTGAAACACCTGGGTGCCAGTTTCAAACTGATATGGAGGAAAAGTTATAGTGTGATAAGAATAAAGATGGCAACTCTGTTGGGCATTTTAGTACTGCTGTTGATGTATCAAGCTCTCTAATTCATACTAGTTCAAACTATAAAATGCTTCACTGAGATCCAAATAGCACACTAAAAAATATAATATTCTTTCTTGCCTGAGTTGCTAAAAGTCTTAATTATTAGCGCATTATGAATTTTTACTTTTAAAATGGTTTGTGTCATTAGTTTTATAGTTATTAAAATAAAATTCTAGTCAGGAAAGGTTATATGAAACAATTAGCAAATTACTGTAACTACTATGTGTATATTCAAATTGAAAATAATTTGGGATAGGAGACCATCTGCTTATTACAAAACAGACCTCTACTTTCTTCAGTAGACCTGTCCAAAGGATTGTGATACAATTTACAGGCTGAAACTGAGAGTATGATGCATGGTACAAAGTAAATCATTCTGATGGGGGGAAATATGTAAAGGGGAGTGGTAATTAAGGCACTCCTGTGCAGGCAGTGCTCAGAAACGTATTTTGAACCAGCCAAAATCAAGAACTAGATGGATGTGTAATGGAGCTAAAAGTCAGAAATCAAAGATGGTTTCTGAAGCAGTTACATGAGTAAAGGAGAAGGTAACAGAGGAATAACACGAGAAATCTTCACAACTACCCATGGTAGTTGTCTTTTGCCTCTTTTTGTATTCTCAGCCCTTAGCCCAGTTAATTATCCTCTAGTCTCTAAGAGAAGGATTAATTTATCAACAAGTATTTATTTAATGCCTGTCAACCAGCCGCTATGCTAAGTTCTGGGAATTCAAAGAAAAAACAGAAAATAGTCTCTGCCCTCAAAGAGTGTATATTCTAACAGGTTAGAAACTCCCCCTACCTCTCTCTCTCCTTTTGTATGTGTGTCTGTATGTATGTCTCAAAACATACAAAATAGATACAGAATAGATGGAAGGTAACTTTAGAGTTGGTGCTAGCACTTGGGTGTGTTCTATTAATTAATCTAATTCCATTAGATTGTAAACTACTACATTAGATTGTAAGCTCCTTGGGGGCAGAGACTGTCTTTTGCCCCTTTTTGTATCCTCAGCCCTTAGCCCAGTGCCTGACACATTTATTGTTGTTCAGTCTTGTCCCCATTTGGGGCTTTCCTGGCAAAGATACTGGACTGGTTTGCCATTTCCTTCTCCAGCTCATTTTACAGATGAAGAAACTGAGCCACACAGGCTTAAGTGACTTTCCTGGGGTCCCATAACTAATATATGTCTGAGGCTGGATTTGAACTCAAGAAGATGAATTTTTCTGACTCCAGGCCTGATAGTGTATCCACTGTACCACTTAGTGCTTGACACCTAGTAGACACTTAATAAAAGTTTATTGATTGATTTCCTTGTGCTGTTATATGCTGGAACTATTATCCCATACCTGCACAACTTATAAATTTCCTCTGGTTGCAGATAGGTTAGACTAGAGACAGACTGAC
The DNA here is from genome assembly GCA_028646575.1 of Pseudocheirus occidentalis. Taxonomy (NCBI): domain Eukaryota; kingdom Metazoa; phylum Chordata; class Mammalia; order Diprotodontia; family Pseudocheiridae; genus Pseudocheirus; species Pseudocheirus occidentalis. The sequence goes on from JAQQSW010009794.1 coordinate 5,482, forward strand.
AATGATCGATTGCCCTGGGTCATGTGACAGCTGCCCCAAATCCTTTGGTGCAGGCCTGTATTATCCCTACGATTATCTACTCACATTGACAAACCGGGTCCTTAGAACATGGTTACCACATCCCCTCAGGGCTCGAGGGGTAGAGAGTTATGTTTCTTATGCATTAGCTCACAGGCCCCTGCTGGTGTGTTCCCCTCCTCAGCAAAATTATCAATTTATATGCTTTAGTCAACCAGACCATTAGCTTTTAGAAAGGAGTATTTACTAAGGTAGTACCATTTGAATAGTTATTATAAAAACAAATCCTTAAAAGTCTGTGACACACTCTCCCATGAATACACAAAATTTAGGAGAGAATGGGCTTGAGCTTAGGACACATGTAGCAAAGGAGGGTAATTCATAATTCCTAGAAATCTTTTTGCTAGTATCCTCAAGATGCCTTAAATATAGTGTGCATATTTTCTGTCCTATATATAGTCTTGAATTTGCTTTCCTTATTACATCCAGTCTACTCTTGGCTTGCAATGCCAACATTGCCACTGTTGCTGTTCTGCGGAATGATTCAAGGAGACTGATGGGACTGTTGAGAATTTCTCTGGATCCTTTGAAGTTTTCAGGGACCTCCAGACAAAGTTGGGAGGAAGTGGACCAGAGTTGAGGCTGAGGTTCTTTTTTCCTCCCCCCACCTCACTTCTAAGCAACAAACTCAGGGCCTTGGGCAGAACTACACCTTCTTGGCCTGCCACTGACTCAAAAATCTCTCATGCCAACTAGGTCAATCAGTCAGTCAATTAATATTTTCTAAACACCAGCTATATGTCAGACACTGTGCTAAGCACTTGGAATACAAAGAAAGGTAAAGACAGTCCAGTCCCTTCTCTTGAGGAGCTCACAATCTACTAAGGGAGACATCATGCAAATAATTATGTACAAACAAGCTATAGAGAGGACAAGTTGGAAATGATCAACAGAGGGAAGGCATTAGAATTAAGAAGAATCAGGAAAGGTTTCTTGTTGAAAGCAGGATTTTAGCTGATTTTTGAAGGGAGCCAGGGAAGCCAGGAGGTAGAGATGAAGAGGGATAGACTTTTATATAGGCATAACCAAATCTCTCAGACAATCTCAACAGTCTTTTTACATCATATCTAACCAAGTGTCTAGGCATTTTTCATACTTAGTGGACAATGGAGATGTATTTTCACCTTATAAGTGTGTTTGATATAGCTGGGGAAGGGGTAATCTGACCCCAACCTCCCACTGGTAGATATGGATCGAAGCTGTTCTGGGCTGTTGAATGCAGAACAGAGTGCCCAGAAATAAGAATTTATAGGTGCTGAAATTTGTGAGAAGTTGTTTTTTTTGAGAGTTTTGTGTATGTGTGCTTGTGCACAATGAGTCAATGTCTTAGATGTGTCCATAGGGGTATTTGTTTAGGTGAGGACCCCTTGAGCCAACTGAGGGGCTGTGGAGATTTGGAAGGTTTCTAGAATGTGGTGAGGGTGGAAAGTACTTGGTATGGGTCCCACCTATTTGGGGTCCCTCAGACTGGACCATTTCACTTGGCCTTTGTGGGTACATAAGAAAAATATAAATCAGGGTGGTTCCAGAGTTAGATATTTCCTGCTTGTTTAGCTGGCAAGAATGACTGGAAATCCTGGGTCTCAGTGTAACCCCTATGGTGTTATATCAGCATTGGGGAATGTGATGATCTCATTCAGACAGATGTTATCATACTTCTGGGTCTTCCGCAATATAAATGGGAAACAAGAGGCCCCAAAATTTTGAGGAGTGGGGAAGCCAGCATCTCATGGATTTACATGTAAGTGGCAAGGTTGACTGTGCCTGAAAGTGAAAGTGAGTAGGTCTTTTTAATTTGTACCAATGAACAGGATAGGAGACATTCTTAAAACCAGGAATGATTTTTCAATAAAGTCTTTTTTTCATACTTCATTGCGAATTGAAAGTGGCATTAAGTTATTGAATCAGTGTAGTTATAGAATCAGCTAAAAAGGCTTAAAAAGTGAGCCCACTAATGGACTGTCTGTAATCTAAGAATCAAGACAACTAAATTTGGAGAGCCTCATGACCAGGGGATTGAGTACTGACTGATGACTACTTTCATCTGTAACAACTCATGAAACCATCTACTAGGGCTTGGAGGGGTTAAGATCTTCATTGGTGAAAGCATAGCTACACAGAGGGAGTGATAAATACTTGAATTAACAATTATAGTGATATTGTCCTAGAGTTTTCTTTTTTCAGCTTTATGTTTATCAAGTATGAGTGTCAAAATCACATTTGTCTCATGAAATAAATGGATTGTATACTGTTTTTTCCCTCTATGTTTAGAAATAGTCTATTAAATTAGTGATTATTTGTTCTTTGAAATAATTTATGAATATGTAGGCCTGGTACCTTTTAATATGGCAGATTTTATTTGATATGCTTGCTATTTTTCTCCCTGAGATTTATCTATTTAAGTTGCTTCCTTTCTTTGTTTGGACATCTTATATTTTAAAAGATTTATTTTATAAACTTCCATGTTTATTAGCATAGAATTATATATAGTAATCTGATAATTTTCTTAAATTCTTTTGTATTTGTGGAATTTTCCTTTATCATTTTTTGTTTTGATTGTCTGATTTGTAGCTTTTCTTTTCTTGTTTAAATTTACTAGTTGTTTAGCAATTTTATCATCCCTTTCCAAAAATAGTTCTTTAAAGGACAAATTCTATTTTTCTCCTACTTTCTACTTCCTTCATTTCTGCTCTAATTTTTATGATTTCTACACTATCTGCTTCCTTTTTGTGTATTATTAATTTTCTATTTTTTAAAAATAAAGATCCAGGCTATTGAGTCCCTCATTTTCAATATGGTCATTTGATGTGATTATTTTGTTTCTCTATATTTCTTTGCTTACATATGATAAATTTTTGTATGTTTGGTTTGCTGCTATCTTTGAACATATTTGTCAGTGCTCTTATCTTTTTCCTTTGAACCAATAATTGTCCAATAAGCTATTTTAAAATTTCTATATAGGCTTATACCGTTTGTTTATGCTGCATTTAGTTTAATTGTATCATGGTCTAAAAAATCCCTTTTTATAATTTATGCCCCACTAAATTTGCATGTCTTCTCTGTAACAAAGGATTCTTCTCTCTGACCATGTTTTCTTTATGATAAATTTCTATATGTATTCTAAGTGAATATATGTATTCTACTTGAAAATAACAAGGGGAGCTCAAAGGGAGCATTAATATTTGACTGGTGGATCATGATGAGCCATTCAGAAAATTGAGTGACTGTGACTGAATTAACCCAAGGAGTTCTTAATGCTTATTTGACTCTTATTTGAAGTGACTCTTCTTCTCTGGCTATATATTTTAACAAGTTTCTTTTTGTTAACTATTGAATTTAATTTAGTTCAATTCAATAAATATTTATTAAGCACTTTCTATGTGCTAAGCACTGCGCTAAACTCTTGGGATACAATTGAGGGGGAGAATAAATAGTGCCTATTTTCAAGGAGCTTATGCTCCAATTGGGACAAAAGGAAAGGAGAGACACCAGAAGTTGCTCTACCCAGAGCATCTTGTTCAGAAGAAATGAAACTAGGAAGGGCAACAGATGCAGAGTGGAACGAGCTAAGAGTCCATTCTTTTGTCCTCCATAAAGGGGAACAGTAGGAGGATTTTGGTACTCCACCCTCCAATCCTCCAATCAGAGGGGAGAGGAGGCTGAGAGAGGTGGTGTCAATCAAGGTTTGCCTTAGCTACATGAAGATGAGGTTAGAAATGATGAGCTTATTCTGGGAGGGGCATCTTGTTCCTTGGAGCTGAAACTAGGCTCGAGTGTCCCATTTTCTTCTAATATCTAAACTACCAGGGGATTGGCCTGAATCAGACCCAGTCCAGACAGCATGCTTTTAAGGATTTGTATATGAAACTACTTGAACTATTTGTTCCTCTGAATGAATTAATTTCTACAGGGGGAAATTCCCAGCTGCTGTTGGTGTTTGCTATCTGAAGATTAGCTGGATCTAATTCCTCCTTTTTTTTTTTGCTTACTTCTCAGTTTTATTTTGGATGGGTAAGATTGCCACATAAATTACCTCTTAATAAATGAGCTGTCAATGTACCTTCAAGTATTTAAAAAGTTATTAAATCCTCTTAGGAAACATCTCTAAATAAAACAGAGACATCTGGGTAGTAGCACAGTCTATAGAGTGTGAGACTTGATGTAGGGACAGCCTACATTCACATTCTCACCTCATACATTTGAGATAATAACATATGCAGAGCACTATGTAAGCAGTAGTTGTTCAGTCATATCTTACTTTTTGTGACCCTATTTGGGGCTTTCTTGGTAAAGATACTGGAATTGTTGGCGATTTCCTTCTCCAGCTCATTTTATAGATGAAATTGAGGAAATTGAGGCAAACAGGGTTAAGTGACTTGCCCAGGGTCACACAGTTAGTAAGTGTCTGAGGTCAGAGTTGAACTCAGGAAGAGTCTCCTGACTCTAGGCCAGGTACTCTGTGCACTGTGTCACCTAGCTGCGCAGCTAAGTGATAACTATTATTAAAACAAACCTAGGTCTTTTAGTTTTTCCTTTTAAAAACTGAGTTTGTGAGATGGTGGATGTTAGCCTGTATTATGGTGATCTTCTAATTCTCCACATGATCTTTTAATGTCAGGTTGCAAAATGTTATAGCACTTAAAAATTATTGATGCTCTTTGTTTTTATGGCCTTTCCATTCCTAAATATATGACTTCTCATCCTCTGCTCAGTGATCCTTCCCTTTTCAGGCTGGGCTGGCCTCGGCTCGCACCCTACTGCAATGATCCCCTGCTGCCGAGTTGCCTTTCGTGAGAGATGTGTTTTCTGTATTTTTGTGAGTCTGAGAGACCTAGAATTTGTCCAGAGTCATATTTTATGGGTGTTTAGGGTGGCTGTGTGTGAGCTGCGGGACTTTGCTGCTTCTACGAGGCCATCTTGGCTCCACCCTGATCCTTCCCTTTTTTTTTTTTTTTTTTTTTTTTTTCTTTTTGGAGGGCAGTTGGGGTTAAGTGACTTGCCCAAAGTCACATGGCTAGTTAGTGTGTCAAGTGTGTGAGGCCGGATTTGAACTCAGGCCCTCCTGACTCCACGGCAGGTGCTCTACTCACTGCGCCACCTAGCCACCCCGATCCTTCCCTTTTAATGAGCATTTAAAAAGAAAACAAATTCAGCAAAACCAAACCTTTGACCATATGTGACTATATGTATGTGTGTGTGTGTGTGTGTATATGTATGTATATATATATATATACACACATATATATGTTTTAAAAAGAAACAAGCTTATGTTAAGTGCTTACTATGAGTTAGGTACTATATTATTTTAATTTTTTTTTTTTTTGCTTTTTGGAGGTCAGTTGGGGTTAAGTGACTTGCCCAAGGTCACACAGCTAGTTTTTTTGTGTGTTAAGTGTCTGAGGCTGGATTTGAACTCAGGTACTCCTGACTCCAGGGCCGGTGCTCTATTCACTGTGCCACCTAGCCACCCCTGGCAATATATTATTTTACAAATATGTCATTTGAACCTCATAACAACCTTGGGAAGTAGGGGCTATTATTAACCCCATTTTTTGTAATTGAGGAAACTGAGGCAGAAAGGTAAAGTGAATTCCCTGGCTAAGCCAGATTTGAACTCAGTCCTATTTGGACTGCAGGACTTGTACTCTATCTACTGTGCCACTTGGCTGCCTCCTTTATATGCATCCATAATCTCTCACCTCTGCTGTAGAGGGAGGCAGAACATTCTTTTAAGTGCTTTACTAATGCTGAGCATAATCTTCCTAATTAAGCTGTAAAATATTCCTGAAAAGTATAATCCAAAAATTTTTGGTTAAGTGTAAAGCCAAGTCTCTTTGTCTCTCTAATTTCTTTGAACATCAAGAATCACAGAATTATAAAATGTTTAAAGCTGTAAGGGACCTTTAAGATCGCTTCACTCAACTTCCTCATTTTTCATTTGAAACTGGTTTCTTTCATATATTTCAAATCAGCAAGCTCAATTCCTAGTTTGATTTTTTCCCCACTGAGCTTCTGCTGTGTACAGAGCACTATAGGGAAATAGCAAAGAAATATCATAATAGATCTGCTCCTTACCCTTGAAGAACTTATAATATAGTAGCAGAGATAGGGCGAACACCCATGGATAAAACCTAAAGTCATATTCAAGGTAAAATGTTACAAAAAGTATAAACTTAATACAACTATACAGAACTAGGGCCTAAGGGCACTATTTTTTTTTAAAACTCTACCTTACTTGTCTCTTTTGCCTTAAGCAATGCAGTGGAGGGAGATTGTCTTGTTGGACTTGTCCCCATTCCAGGAGTTGAAGGAACATGTCAGGAAGGAGACCCTTGTTATGGGGTAACTAGAAATCTTCTATGGCACTAAGGTGTTCTGGAAGATTAAAAGCATACGATCATGGATTTGGAGCCAGAAGGCATCCCATTAGGAAATGAAATCCCAAAGAGGTTAAGTCACTTCCCCAAGGTTACAAGGGTAGTAACTCTTGAGAGACAGGATTTAAACCCAGGTCCTCTTGACTTTAGAGCCCATGTAGTTTCCATTATTCTATGCTGCCTTCTTGATACCATAAACAGAAGACTGGTTGATTTTGGCAGGATGAGGGAGGGTTAGGAGTTTGTTGGTGGTATAGAGATCTGCAGTGATAGAAATCTGGAGATGTAGGGTGAATATTGTCGACCTGTTAAAAAACTTTGGTTAAAGGAGACAGAGAAATAGTAATATACAATTACACCATTTATTCCCCCAAAGCTAGCAGACTTGTACAAGGAGTCAGGAGCTGAGTCCTGACTCATGAACAGAGAAATCAGAAGACTTAAACACATTTTAGAAACATCCCAATTCAGGGTGATCTTATCAGACAAATTTATGATCTCCATTTGTTGCCATCTATATGTTAGGAAGTTTCTTGGTTGTAAATACAAATTGACAATAAATGGGAGCAGAGTTCATTTGTACTTTCTGGTCTTTGTTTTCCTCCCATATGGAATATGTTCCAAGATAAGGGGAATTTTCACCTCCAGCCTTATCTGGTCTTCTGAAGTTGCCAACACAGGAAGAGGCATTTTTAAAGCAAGAGAAAGCAGTTTGTTTTATTAATTCAGACTTCAGCTGAAAATAAGATATTTAATGATTATCAATATATACAAGAGTTTTAAAATATCCAGAGGCAAAGGGCACTTTAGTCTATACACTAAAGAAGTTATTGACAGTAAAGAAGCAATAGGGTGTGGGGATGCAGGCACAAAATAAGAATTAGGAAAACCAGTAATTAGATAGTGCAGGGGAAAGGTAACAACAGTACAAAAAACAGAGCGATTTGTTATATTTAGTATTACTACGAACAGGGAAGCAAGGACGCAGGGCTATGAGATCACAGAACCAGCAGCTGCTGCTTTCCCAGTGAGGGCAACACCTGGGCTTCTTATGAGTATTAGATAAGGAGGGAGATCCTGAGCTGTTGGGGAAGGAGGGACTAGGGGCTATGCTCGCTTAATTGAGGCAAGATGTTAGTGAAATTGCAAGTATACCTTATAAGGAAATATTATGTATAATAAAAGATGATTGGGTTAGAAGGGGCGGG
>JAQQSW010009795.1:0-13144 GCA_028646575.1 Pseudocheirus occidentalis
ACAGAGAGAGAGACAGAGACAGATAGAGACATAGAGAGAAAGAGAGACAGAGAGAGAAGAGGGAGATAGAGACAGAGAGAGACAGAGAGAGGAGACGGGGTGACAGAGAGAGAAGAGACAGAGACAGAGAGAGAAAGAGAGAAAAAGAGAAGAGGGAGACAGATAGAGAGAGAAAGAGAGAGACAGAGACAGAGAGAGAAGAGGGAGACACAGAAAGGGGAAGAGAGAGAGAGAGACAGAGAGAGAGAGAGAGAGAGAGAGAGAGAGAGAGAGGATCAATTGGAGATAATCTTAGGGAAGACACTAAGATTGAGTATGATTGGGAATGACTTCTTGCAGAAGGTGGGGTTTTAGCTGGAACTTGAAGGCAGTTAGGGAAGGCATAAGAGGGAGAAGAGGAGTGAGAGAGAACTCCAGACATGAGGAAAAGCCAGGGAACATGTGCAAAGTCATGGAAGATGAAATATTTTGTGTGAGAACAGCAGGGACTCCAGTGACACTGGATTCTAGAGGAATCCAGAGGAGACTGGAGGAGAGTCTGGAGAAGAATAAGATGAAAGAAAGGTTGGTGATGTCATCCATCTTATTCTGATGGGTAAAGTGACTTACTCCAGGGAACTCCAAGGTAGAAGGAGTATTCCAGAACAGATTCCATTTGCTTACTCAATCTGGGTAGTGTGGTGCTTATATTAAAGAATGGCATAACAAGACATAAAGGGAGGAATAAAGTATACCTAAGTCACCGACACCAAACCTAGCTGCTTCTTTCTCCTTGCCACTAGGCCTTGCTCCTGGTGAGTTAGCTGTAAAGGACAAACTCTTTGAACCAAAATGATGCTGCCTTTATCCCATTATATCAAGAAGCATGCATTTTGTGGCTTAGATTCTTTTGTTCTTCTTGGTATAGGCATGGACTATCACATTTAAATTTTGTTTTTCTCTTATTAGCTGGTACAAGAATACCCCATCTATCACTGTCCTGACCAGGACTTTCATATAGATTTACAAAGTACTTAACATGTCTTTTAATCTTTGAATTAACCATGTGAAGTAGATTTTATAGACATCATTATCCTCACTTGACAGAAAAGAAAACTGAGTCTTAGAGGGATTGAGTGACTTGCCCGCAGTCAAATAGCTGATGAATATCAGAAGCAAGATTTGAAACCAAGACTCATCTGACAATAAGTCTATAGTTCTTTCTACTACACTGCCTAGGTGGTTCAGAAGACTTCTTCATTTGAGAATATCTTTGAATTTCAGAATATTTTACAAAGTGTAGTCAGCTTGCTTAGGGGACCTTGCACTGACTTTATTGACCAATCAGATACCATTTCACTATTCATGGGATACTCTAAAGGAGAGAGCTCTATTATAATGAAAAATGATTATTTATGAAATGCAGTGCTTTTGGAAGTTTAGCAGATATAGATGCATGTAGATCATCATGCTCAGGGAAGCTAGAAAAAAACACTGAAAAACCTCTTGTTGAATAACTTTCATGGGTGCCATGTTATTCTGCCTTATTTCATAAGTAACATTGGTTCAAAGTGGGTATGCCACCTCTATTTCATCCATCTCAGGTGACCAAATAGGTCTAGAATGACACTCCTCTTATATTCTCTTATGTCAGTACTGATAACGTTGGGTCCTCTAGCTTCCTTTGTCATGAGAAGGCTGCTTTCCAGCAGAATGAACATATATGAGTTGGATACCAGTTGGGGCCTGCTTCACCTCAACTTGGGATGTTTATCCCTGAGTCAGGAAATGCATGGATCCTACACTTCATGACCTCAGTGTCCAGAGGAGTGATGGAGGCATGTAAAAGGTCTTAGACATTATGAATTTGGCCATAGCATTACTTACATGGGTGAGGGATGGGAAGAACTGCCTTACCTTGGAGATCAAGCACCTTGCCCGGTCTTTATAGTGTTGCTCATTATGGTCGAGCAAATATGTGTTTTTTTTCATAGCCTGCTCCAGTTTATGTTTTGGAGGTTGCTGCTATTTTGGGATTCCCACAAGTGCCTTATACTCCATGCTAAGGGCAGGACTGGGCCAGCCCATTTCACACAAGAGGGTGATAGTAGGCCCCAAGTATGATCTGCTAATGTCTTTTTTCCACCTCTACTTGCTCCTCTGAGTAGGTTCCTTTGCTGTTAGTTGTCAAATGGCTTTGTTCTAACGGCTTGTGCTGTGATAGATTGGGCATCTCCTGACCTGAAATTATAGGGAGAAGACTATTAGACTAGCAAGGGAAGCCAAAACCGAGGTAATTAAGAAGGTCTTTGTGATTGATGTTGCAGCCTAGGTGTCCAAAGAAGGCCCTCTACCTATTAACTTGAAAGGACAGTCTTCATTAAGGATTATCATGTGGCTGGATCTTTTTCTAATGATATCTTAATTATTTCAGTAATAGTATATTTCTCAGTGAAGTGTATTTCCAAGGGATGAATGGTGGGAAGAAATTATTAGCTTTTAGTGACAACCAAAGACATTCCATCTTTCCATCCTCTGACAGTGCTCCCCTAAGAGGTTCTGTGCTACTCTCACTAATGTAGAAAGTTGGCTCCTAGACAACAACAGCAGGGAAGTTTACATCAGTATGCAGCTGATTGTAGGAAGAGGAAGTGGGATGGAATCCACAGAAAGGAGCAAGCATTTATTAGGCATCTGTAATGTGTCAGGTACTATGCTAAACTTTACAAATATTACCTCCTTTTATTTTCACAACAATTCTGAGAGGTAGGTGCTATTGTGATCTTCATTTAATAGTTGAAGAAACTAAGGCAGGCAAAGGTTAAGTGACTTGCCCAGGATCACACAGCTAGTAAGTGTGAAGTCAGATTTGAATTGGGATATTCCTGATTCTAGGCCTAGGTCTCCAAGGTTATCTTCTGCTTATTTAGTCTAGGAGTGGGGAACCTATGGCCTCAAGGAAGGCCACATGTGGCCTTCTAGATCCTTGGGTGAGGTCTTTTGACAGAGTCCAAGTTTTACAGAATGAATCTTTCTAGTAAGGGGATTTGTTCTGTGAAGTTTGGATTCAGTCAAAGTGGTGAACTTGAGGACCTAGAGGCCCACATGTGGCCTTAAGGCCACAGGTCCCCACTCCTTTTTAGTCTGAGCTATTCATTCTATGGGTGCGGCAACTAAGACCCCTCAAAGAGGTTAAGAGACTTGCCAAGGTCATGCAGGTATTGACTGTGTCAGGGCCAGGCTTCAAACTCTGGTCATGAGGCTAACTCCAAATTCACTAGACCCAAACCCATGGTACCTTGGGCTCATGGGCACCCATGTGGATCATTATGATGAACAGCACAGCAACAATAACACTGTCCTTCTCCAACACTGGAGCGTAGAGGAAGAGGAGCAAGGGGCCTCTGGGTTCTTTGCAGCTAGATTTGGGATGGGCAACGGCCACCTTTCCTGTTTCTGAGCACCAGGCTTTTCCAATTGCGCTGCAACTTGAAGCACCCTTCTATTATGGATGTTATCTGCTCCTATTTCAATGTGAGCTTCTTGAGAGCAGAGACTGTCTCATTTTTCTCTATTTATACTCACCAGTACTTGGCACATTTGTCATTGTTGTTCAGTCATTCCATTGTGTCCAAATCTATATGACCTCATGTATTTTGTTCGTGGGATTTTTTTGTGGCAAAGATACTGGAGGGGTTTTTTATTTCCTTCTCCAATACATATCCCTATTTTACAGGTGAGGAACTGAGGCAGATAGGGATTAAGTCACATGTCCAAGGTCACATAGACAGCAAGTGCCTGAGGCCAGATTTGAACTCAGATCTTCCTGACTCTAGGACCAGTGCTTCTGTTCACTGAATCATCTAACTTCCCCCTACTCCACAGATAATAAGTGCTTAATAAATATACATTCCTTCATTCATCAACAACAGTAGCAGCAACAAAATTCATGTGTATCTATAATGCCTTAGACTTGCAAAGAGAATATTGTTCATAAGTACCTCCTGTGAGGAAAGCACTGCAATATAAGATTACTCCTATTTTTCAGATGAGGAAACTGAGGCATGGAGATTTCAAGTAACTTACTCAAGGGGAAGAAGTGGAAGTTGTGGGATTCAGATTTCCGTTTCCCAACTCCAAGTCCAATGTGCTTTCCATTTATAATAACTTAGCACTTTAAAGTGTAAAATGTGCTTTTCATAAACATCTCAGAATGAGGCTGTCAGGTAAGTTCTACAGGTTTCTCTGCGCCAGTTTCACAGATGAGTAAAGCTCAAAAAGGTTAGGAAGAGTCAGAGATGGGATAACATTCCAGGTCTCTCTTGACTCTAAGACTATGCTATCTCTCCTGCCCTAGGTGACAAATGCACCCCAAGAAAGATTTTTGGTTTCTATCTTGGGTAAGGATTGGGACACCCAGAGAGAAAACCAAATCGCAACTGAGATTCTTTCAAAACTGCTTCATACCCCTAAGAAAATTCTCTCAAATTCCTTTGTCATGGCAGGCCCCCCAAAAGAACTGGTTCCCTGTTCCCATGAAGCAAAAACTCTAATCACAAACATCAATGGAAATAAGAATTGATTGATTCCCAGATACTTAACACTTACTAGCTGTGTGACCTTGAGCAAGTCACTTAACCCCAATTGCCCTACCTTCCCCCTTCCAAAAAGCCAAAAAAAAAAAAAAGAATTTATTGACTCCAAAACTGTGCCAATGGATCACAGAACTAGTACCAAGCACAAGCCACTCACTGATTTATCCACTAGACCACACTGCATCTTGTCTAATAAGCCACATAGGTTGACTTGCATATGATCATTTTGGTACAGGATTATACTGTATTTGATCTAGGACTGAAGTGCTTTCAGTTGGTCAAGATTCAGTTTGCTCGAGGATCTAATAATTCCCATCATTATGAAATAGTAATTAACTACTTCTATTTATCAAAGATTTATCAAGTGCTTACTCTTTGCCAGGCATTGTCCCTGGGCACACAATGACTAGGAAGGGCCTCTCATGGAAGGTACCAACTGAGCTGAGGTTAGGAAAGAAGTCATGGATTCCAAGAGGCAGAAGTGAGGAGAGAGAACATTTCCAGGCAGATGAAGAAATCAATAAATATTTATTGAGCTCCTACTACATGCTAGGTACTGTGCTAAGCTCCAGGGAAAGCTAGACACAGAGTGAAGGACAGCAAAAGGACCAGTCTGTACCTAGCCTGTGGAGGGGAGCAATGTCTAAGGAGACTGAGAAAGAAGGAAGGGGCTGGGTTGTGAGGAGCTTAAAAAGCCCCAAAAGAGACAGTTTTCTTTTCTTTTTTTTTTGTGCTTTCTCTGCCCTTTTCTTTCCCCTTCTTTTTGCCCTTCCCTTCCTTTCCTAGGGGAAAATAGAGAGCCACTAGATTTTAGTGATTTTAGAGAATCACTTTGAATATTTTAAAAAATTTAATATTTAAATATTAAATATTTAAAATATTTATTAGTGCTTTTTGTTTTTATGTCACCATAATATCCAAATGTTCAACATCTGTAATCTCTCACTTTTGCAGAGAGGAGTTTCATTTTCCTTTTCGTCTCCCTATATTAGTATGTACGCTCTGTAAGGAAGAGGACTGTTTTCTCTTTAGTTTTTAAGTATTGTATACTCAGTGCTCAGCATAGTGTTTACTCATAATACATGCTTAGGGTTGCGAACTGATTTTGAGTGAGGGAAGCAAGGTTGCTGGGCTTGCCATGGCGGCCCTGCTGGCTTCTCTTGCTCTTGGGAGGGAGAAGCTAATGATGCGCTTGGGAAGTGCTTGCATTGGCCTCGCTGGCTGTGGGTCTTCAGCCGTTACTGTACCTCGGAGAAGTTGTTCCCAGTATAAAGAGGTGGCCACTAATGAAGATATGCCAGTTCCAATGGAAAATCCCTACAAGGAACCAAACAAAAACATATCTTGTGTGGAAAAACCGTAGATTATAAGAATGTACAGCTTTTGTCAGTTTGTTTCTCCATTCACTGGATGCATTTATGGAAGACACAGAACAGGCTTATGTGGGAAAAAACAGGAAGAGATTACAAAGGCTATTAAGTGGGCTCAAATCATGGGATTTATGCTGGTTACTTGCAAGGATCCTGCTTATCTGAAAGATCCCAAAATCTGTAACATCAAATACTGAGAATAAAGCTAATACCAATAAAATATATTTGCCATATTAAAAAATGGCTTATTCATTGTGTTTTGTCAGCAATTTAATTTTTTTTCATATTATTATCTTCATTTACAATATTTTAGTCATGGGATATATTTTTTTTTTGTCATCTTGCTACTTTACTTCACATCAGTTCATTTGAGTCTTTCTCTTCTTTTCTGTCTTCATATCCATTGGCTCTTAAAGTGCAGCAATATTCCATTAAGAAACAACAAACACAGCATAGTAATATTCCACAGGGACAATTAGGTGGCACAGGGGACAGAGTACCAGGCTTGGAGTCAGGAAAAAGGTCATCTTCCTGAGTTCAAATCTGGCCTCAGACACTTACTAGCTGTGTGACCCTGGACAAGCCACTTAACCCTGTTTGCCTCAGTTTCCTCATCTATAAAATGAATTGGAGAAGGAAATGGCAAACCACACCAGCGTCTTTGCTAAGAAAACCGTGGGGTCATGAAGAGTTAAACAAGACTGAAAAATGACCAAAGAACAGCAACATTCCATTAGATTCATGTGCCACAATTTGTTGAGCCATTTCCCCATGGATAGGCTTTGTTTCCAGTTCTTTGCTACTACAAGAAATTCTGTTACAAATATTTTGATGTCTATGGATTCTTTCTTCCTTTTTTTCTCAAGCAATGCAATTTAATAGCAACAATAATAAACACTTCATAGAACAAGAAAAAAAGTATGTATGCTTCTTGGGAATGAGATCTTTCTTCTTCCTATTGACCCCCCTGGGATAGATGCCTAGCAAGAAGATCTCCATTTCAAAGGCATGGGTATATTAGTAACTTTCTTTTCATAATTCTAAATTGCTTACCAAAATGAACCAATACATTTGTAAAAGTTTGGAAGGGGCAGCTAGGTGGCACAGTGAATAGAGCACTGGCCCTGGAGTCAGGAGAACTTGAGTTCAAATCTGGCCTTAGACGCTTAATGCAAAACTAGCCGTATGACCTTGGGCAAGTCACTTAACCCCAATTGACCTCCAAAAAAGCACAAAAAAAAGTTTGGAAGAATCACTGTGAAAAGTGGGTTAGTGAATTGATAAGGGAGGTATAGTAGGAGTACCTTGCAGTAGTGAGGGCCTAATTGAGGTTATATAACATAAATTTGTTGCGTATCCAATCAGAATGGTTATGTGATTTTTCTATACCTTTGTTCAGCAGCGTGTAGGAGTGAAGGAAGAAGATTGTGGCAGTGATCTAGGGCTAAGGATTTGCTGGACATAATCAATAAAATGATAAGGAAACTACATGCTCAAAGAGAGGATAGTGTAGAGTTGAACTGATTCACCAAGGGGTCAAGATGAGGAAAAGAGGAGAGAGTGGTTACTGCAGGGAAGATGGCCTGGGAGAGAATTGAGGGGTCAAGGGACTGAAGATCATGATGTAGATGAAGAATAGGGTTTGATAAGGGAAGGCAGAGAGTTGGAAAGCCAGTAGAGTATGGTCAGACAAGGTGATTGAAGAATTCTTGAACATGGAGGTGGTATATTTGTGGGTGAGACAAGATCAAGCGTATCATTGTATGTAGTAAGTTGAGAAATTGAGTGGTCCAGGTGTTTGAAGAAGAGTCAATAGTACATTGAATTCCCCTATTATGAGAATAAAAGCTGGGAGTTGAAAAGATAATGAAGAGTATATAGGGAGAAGAGATCCAAAGACAGAATTCAAGGGAGCACTCTACTCAGTTCTGGGATGGGACATGCCTGATGTCATTGTAGGAGAGACTGAGAAGGAACACAATCTTTTCCCCTAACCCTATCCCTCCTTCTAACTTTCCTATTTTTGTCAAGGACAATACCCTTCTTCCAACATCTAGATTTGCAACATTAGAACATCCTTGATATTTATTCTCACTCAATAGCCCACCCCCGCATGAAATCAGTTGCTAAGATTTGTTGATTCTACCCACCCCACATATCTTGGGCCTGTCCTCCTTTTTCCATTTAACCTACAACCACTATAGTTAAGACCCTTATTAGTTCCTACCTGGGCTATTTCAATAGTCTCCTATCTGGATTCTCTACTTTCATATTCTTTCTTCTGAAAATCCATCTGTGCTAGTAAATGTTTAACTACTGGCTCTCCAGGAAAAAAAGGGATACTGGACATAGTTTTAAGTTTTCATTATTAACATTTTCTCCATTGCTTTCTTAAGTCCAGTCAATCAATAAAAAAAACCCCTGATTTTGTGGCATTTACTGATTTCCAAAGTGTAAATTTAACTCTGAAAATTTAACCATTGGCTCTTGGGAGTGGGTTTGACTTGGCTCTAGCACTCATAACTTATGTGCTTTCTATTCATTCATCTCTCACCCCCATTCTTCTCACCCCAGAAGAAGGCTTCAAAGGACCCAAGATGATTTTTCCACATGAGCATGTCATCCTCTGGTTGCTGAAAATGACCCCATCTCTTCCAGAGCATTTCTTTGCCTGTGATTTTCTCTGCAAGAGGAGATCCTGACTGTGGATATTTATTTTTCTATCCCTCTGAGTCTGCTGGTGGTTCCCTAAAATGTACAACCTAAGTAAATTAAGAACATCTAGTCTTCATATCTCCTCCTGTTTATGGACAGCCCTGGAGAGTGGTAACCATAGCTACCTTGTTACATACAAGTGGCTTGGAAGTGAATTGCTCTGAAAGAAATTTTGAGCTGAAACCACAAGATTGCATTGGGGAAAGTGGATAGGAAAGAAAATTAAATAGGATAGGGAGTGTCAGGGAGCTCTGGGAGGTAAGGAGGCTGGTTAGAAAGCTCTGGGTAACAGGAAAACATGAGAAGAAAAACAAAATAAACTCTGGACTTTGCATCTGATGAGAAACTACTGTGCTTTCAAAACTGGATACCTATCTGGTTTCCTAGTTTCTCTTAACACCGTTAATCCCTTAAGCTTTTCCTTAGCCTTTCTGAGTCTTCTGTTGTTATCTGCTTGGTTAACCTCCTTCCCCTGTAGCCTTTTCAGAATCTCTTGAGAGAATAATGATTTTGTCATTTTAAGATCTGCCCAGTATTTATTACAAAGTTCATGTATTGTTTCACATGCTTAGAAATTTAATAAGGAAGTTCTGGAAGTGCTATGGATTTGTTTAGACAATTGAGTCATGCTGATTATCTAAGTCTCCTAGCCCTAGCTTGGTTTGAATAATGAACTTCAACAGTGAAGTTTTGCATTTAGACAGAACAGAATCAGGCAAAATAAGCTCCTTTCTTAAGGGGTCAGGCATTGACACAAAACAGTTCCAGAAACTTCTGGAAAGAAGGAAGGAAGAATAAATATTAGAAAGCAGAGGATAATAAGTTTAAAGCTGAAAAGGAACTTAGCAGCCAATATCACTTTGGTGTTGTTATTGTTTTAAAATTTTTATTTATCGTATTTTAAATTTATGGAATAAAGTAAGCATTTCCGTAACAGTTTAATAAAGAAAACATGATTGCATCTGGAACTATAAATCTATTTTGTACAACTTGCTATTTTTAAAATATATAATATGGCTACTATTAGATAAAAAATGTGTGTGTGTGTATCACACACATTATATCTGTATTTATATAAAATCATCCTATTTATACTTGTATTTGTCAGTTCTTTCTCAGGATGCAGGTAGAATTTTCCTTAATATTGCTTCGGCATCTGAGTGGGGAGTGGATTGGAATTGGAAAGGGTGATGGTAGTAGAGACACTGAAAATGGTAGATCAGCTTGAGAGGAATATGGCGGCAGAGCAAAGGTGACACTTCTTTTCTTAGCTAAGTTCTATCGATCCTTTCAGATTCAGCTCAATTCCCACCTTCTTTGTTGATGGCTCTTCTTAGTGCCCCAATCTATAGTCATCATTTCCCTTTCTGAACTGCTGTAGCCCTGAGGTTCCATCTATTTGGAGAAATACTTCACTTTACACCTGAGTCTTTGGCCATCTCCACTTCTTTAGTATCCTTGCCCCATTAAATTAGTTTTTTCCTCTCCCTATTCAACACTCCTGAGTGCAGCCTGAACCAGATTAAAAGATAATTGTGAAATATTAAACTACATTTAAAATAAATAAAAATACTACATTTTTAAACTGTCAGTGTGTGACCTGCGGAGATCCTTAGTGGCCCCTGTTTCTATTTGAGTTTAACACAGCTAACCTATACCTGAACTGGATTTCCCTTCAAAACATCTCCTAGAAGCAGTCCTCAGGTCTCCAATGATGGGGAACTGTATTGTTAACAACATATGAGCAGCTATTGATATAGATATAGATGATATATATATATATATATATATATATATATATATATATGTATGTATGTATGTTAAGAACTGAATTGCATAGTATGATAAGCACTCTTCACTCAAAACTAAACTAATGTGACATTTATTCTGCATGCAAGGACAATACAAAACAGCATTATAGAAATATAGAAAGATAAAGCTCAAGAGAATAACAGAAATATTTACATGTATCACCAGACTGAGAGAGCACCAGCATCTGAATTCACATCCACAGCCAGGGGCCCCCTTAATAATGGCTACCCAGAGTCCCGTCTGGGAAATCAAAAAGGTCTTAGGCAAAGTGTGCTTCCCATGAATGAGCCCCAAGGCAAAATATTAATTTCCCAGAATACATACAGTTTCAACTAATAGTCTCAGAGCCAGAAGCTGGGAGTGCCTGCATGATCCGGCACCTGAATGGTTCTGTGTGACTCAACACAGGACGTATTACAGCTGTGAACTGGGCAGAAGACATCTGTGATTGATAAGGCAAAATGTCTGTGTTTTGAAGGACAATAGATTGATTCTGTATGTTCCTGGAAGGGTGGCCAGTACTTCAAGGAAGAGGAATCAGCCGTATATGTTCTTACCTTAGACCTGGAATGGGGGCCTTTGTTCCCAGGAGAAAAGAGAACATATGTAGTCACATAGGTGTAGAAATGTACAGGGAAGATCTTTATACCTTATTAATCCATCAGGAGCTCACTATCTCCAGAGGTTCCCTATTCTCCTCTGAACCACAGTCTCTTCATCTGTAAAATGGTTATATTAGATTGAATAATCTTTAAGATGCCTTCCAGTTTTAATATTCTATAACCTTTTATTACTTTATGCTATTTACCTTTTATAGATATGCACTTTCTGGTTCTATATCCATGAAACAGTTAGATAATCCATGTTTTGAATTCCCATCCAGATTCCTTGGAGTCATCAGGATTCAATGGGAGCATGGATTCAGAGCCTGCCATAACCTTAGATATCATCTCAAGGTCATATGGTCAAGAAGTAGCAGAGTTAAGACTGGAATTCAGGTCCTTTAATTCTAAATCTAAGCACTCCTTCCACAATGCTGTGTTGTCTCTGTTGAGTGATGCTGGAGGTCACTTCACCTATCTGGACCTCAAGGACCTCACCTATAAAATGAGATGGTTGGACTAGATGGTCTCCATGGTCGTATTTAGCTCTAAATACTATAATTGGGTGACTTCCTCATATTCTTAGTGCTCAACAAATTACTTTGCACACAGGTTGTTTTTGATGGTAATATTTAATTCAATTTGGCAAATGCTATTTAGTACCTACTACTTGCAAAGCACTGTGCCCAGCTTTGGGCTCATATATACTTTTGAAAAACCATATAATCCATGCTGCCAAGGAGTTTACAACCTAGTCTTGAAGGGAAGCCTATGTAAGTAGATAAACAAATTAAATCTAAGTAGAATACACATAAAGATCTGGCAAGTGCACAAGAGAAGTCCTAGAGGGGCTCAAGGAATTTGAGGGGAGATTATTGATCTCTTTTAGCTTAGCAGAGCAGGAAGGTGATCCTCTCTCATGGGGAGGTGGAGTGTGAGCTTGGCCTTAGAACAAGAGAAGGATTTCAATGGGAAGGTAGAGACGTGTCAGTCACTCAGGAAATAAACAATTATTAAGCACCTACTACATGTCAGGCATTGTGCTAAGCACTGGGGGTGCAAAAAGAGGCAAAAGCCAGTCCCTGCCCTGAAAGAACTCATATACTAATAGGAAAGACAATCAGCAAACATTATAGGCTGGACAAATAGGAAGCAATTAAGAGAGGAAAGGTGTCAGAATTAGGAGGGGTTGGGAAAAGTTTTCTGTAGAAGAGGGGGTTTTGTTCTTTTTTGGGGGGGGAGGGCAATTGGGATTAAGTGACTTGCCCAAGGTCACATGGCTAGTACACATTATGTCGATTTGAACTCAGGGCCTCCTGACTCCAGGGCCTGTGCTCTATTCATTGCACCACCTAGCAGCCCCTGAGTTTTGTTCTTGAAAAGAACCACAGCATCGGGATGGGATGCCGTGGCTTGCAAGTGAAGTGGATTTAAGTGAGGGGGTGCTGTGAGCCATCAGCCTCACTCTCCTCCAGAGCCATCTGGGTCCAGTGGCAAGAAATTGATCAGGGAGACTGGAGGTGACCCTGGATACAGTGGAACACCTTGACTTTTTTTAAGCTAAAGTCTTTCCCAGGTCTCAGTATGAGGAAATGCCCATTCAGTGATTAAGGCTAGGCAAAAAAATGAGGAAAAGAATGGCCTCTTTTACCTAGTAAAAAAATCAGTTCCAGAGGGAAAGACACTCCAGGTTTCTGGCCCAAACAGAAACAATTGCTATTTACAATGTGTCTGAGCCATCAGAACACAAACAATGACCAAGTAAGGCTTGGGCTGGGACCTATTATCAACCAATCAATGAGAGCAAGAGTGATCTAGATTTAAGGAATGGTCCATAAAAAAGAAATCTAGCCCATAAACCCCAAGATATCTTAATAGATTTAAGTGATCAAAATTTATATTTTTTTGGGCAGAGTATCTACAGGTAAAGGTAGGATTCCCAATATGGACAGATAAAAAGTAGGGAGAAAAGAGAGGAAAGGAGGGCTGGAAGGAAGGAAAGAAGGAAGAAAAGAAAGAAGAAAAGTAAGAAGGAAGGAAGGAAGGAAGGAAAGTAGGAAGGAAGGAAGGA
>JAQQSW010009796.1:0-13144 GCA_028646575.1 Pseudocheirus occidentalis
GGGAGGGAGGGAGAGGAAGGAGGGACATATGATCACTGTCACAATATGTCCACTATGAAAATGTCCTGTATAATCACACCTTCACAGCCTATATTGAATTGGTTGTTCTTCCAGCGGGGGTGGGTGAAAAGGGAGGAACCGAAAGAATCTAGAATTTAAAGCTCTGCAATACCTGCAACTAGGAATTAAGATATACAGGGGATGGGGTAGGGAGACCCTCCCTGCCCTACCAGAAAGTAAGAGAGCAGATCAGGGGAGGGGCTTTACCGTGGGATCACTGTTTTGGGGTTGGGGTAGGGGTAAGATGGGGAGAAAATTTGTAATTCAAAAATCTCATGAAAATGAATGATGTAAACAAGAAAACAAATAAAAAAAATTTAAAAAAATAATGAGAAAAAAACTATATTATCATGATGCACTAAGTGAATTCATGTGTAGGAGACAACATTGTAATTAACTTGTATGCATCTTGTATCATTTTCTATGCCAGCATGATGTAAACACCTGAAAGCAAGGGTGGTAATTACATTTTTGTGTTTGTATCTCCAGTAGCTAGAGCACTGTACCTGTCTCTTAGTGTAACATGGATCAGTAGTATGGGCATAGAGTGGGTATCATAGAATGGGCAGCTAGGTGGCATAGTGAAACAAAGATGTCCATGTATTGGGGAATGGCCAAATTGTGACATGAATATAATGGAATATTATTATGCTGTGAAAAGGCTGAATGTTATGAATACAGAGAAATACCAAAAGATCTACATGAACTGATGCAGAGTAAAGTAAGCAGAGCCAATAAAACAGTATATACAGGGACTACAACAATGTGAACAGAAAGAACAATGGAGAAATTGAGGGGAGATGTGAAATTATAAAGAACAAGCATGAAAGAAGAAATATGAGCGGACACTCCTATCCAGCCTCTTCAGGGAAAAGTGGAAGTCTACTGGTGTTGCACATTTTACATGCTTTCCATCTTTTTCAATGTGTTGATTGGTTATGCTGATGTTTCCTTTTTTTTGTCATAAAAACACTATTTGTTTTAATGGATGTCTCTCTGGGATGGGGATGGGAATACTAGGGAAAACTATGAGGATGTAAAAACCAAGAAAATCAGTTTTTTAAAGTCCATATATTTATCAAATTTCAAAGTTATTCTGCTTATCAGTGTTTCTTTCTGAACATCCTTCTGCACAGTTTAAATGGCTCATTGATGTTTTCCCCCCTTTTTGGCAACATACTGGGGCACAATAATGTCCTATGTTTTGTCTAGCTTGTCTATTCCTCAGCCCCTGCTATCTCACAGATCATTTGCTTTTTCTCTTGTAAAATTTATTTTCATTCTGAACTTAACCAGTGCAAAATAAAACGAGTACTTCTGCATGCATAATAGAAAAGAAGAGGATGGGGGGAGGATTGGAATCAAGATGGTGGAGGGAAAGCATTAGAGTTTACCTCACCCACTGCACCTGTTTGACAAAGATTTAGAAAATGCCCCAGACCTAATTCTGCTCCAAAAAGCCAAGAAGATTGTATATTTGTGATGGGAATTTTAACCTTTTAATTTATTCTTTTAACCTTACCTAGACAAAAACTGACTCATGGAATAATAGTGTTAAGGGAAGACTGACATTCTTCAGGTAGAAGCCAAAGGGAAATTAGACCTTTCCAAAATTATGTTATTTGATAAAGAATCTCAACTGCCTCCCATTTCTTGGTTATCTTGTTGACATGAAAATCCCTTCCCCTTTAATCAGCCCATTGTGACCCCTCTAAATGTAGTTTGATCTCTAACCTGACTTAGTTTACCTTTAGAGTCTGTTTAACTATGTATTTTTCCTTAAGGGATGTATGATATCATGGCTAAATTTGTTCAACTTTTATGTTAAAGGAAGCATGGCATTATGAATCTATTTTTTGAAACTTTAATGACCTAAGTGAATTATGGGACTGTAATATGTAAAATAATTTCTCTGTCACTGATCTGATTTTGTCTAAAAAGCCTTTTTAGAATTCTAATCTTTGTTCAGGATTATTTTTTTTCCCTGAAACTTGAACCTATGCTTATGCATAATAAAACCTAAATTTTTACTTTTATAATTTCTGCATTGTGGTAGATTTTCTTCAGCAGTAATAACCTCCCATGTGAACTCTCATAATGTGAAACTGCAGATCTCTATTATATATAAAACTTACTTTTCAAGTGTAGTGTGTGTGTGTGTGTGTGTGTGTTGTCCATATAGGTTATGTGAAACTTCATAAGTTTGTTTAGATGTAGCTTAAAGGCATGAATAAGTCTATTTCTAGAGCCTCTTCTGTAACATTTCTGCACAGGAGACCGATTCAAAATCTCTAATGAGGTAATCTGTGGATAGGAAAATGAGAAAAATATCCGTTCCTCTACATGTTAGCTTCTTTCCAGAGTCTTACTCTCTCTTCAAAGAGCCTCCTGAAGAGAATCTGGTACTGGGTGTCTTCAAACTGGAAGCCACAAACAAAAGGATCTCTTTTCTCCTTCTCTTTAGACAACTTTGCCCTTCACTCCACCAATGAGAAGAGTTCTATGCAGTTCTTGAAAAAGAATACTCAATGACTCTGATTTTTTTTCTTTCCCTCCTCCCTCAAAGAAAAACAAAGCCTTTGTAACATATAAGCATCATAAAGCAAAATAGATGTACCAATTTGCCATGTCCATAAACATATGTCTCATTTTTCACGTTGAATCCATCACCTTACTGTCAGAAGGTAACATGCTTCATCATTGGATCTCTGTCCAGCCATTGCATTGATGAAAATCCTCAAGACTTTCAAAATTGTTTTTCTTTATAATGTTGTTATTGAATAGTTTGACCTTCTGGTCTGTTCATTTCACTCTGCACCATTTCATATTTCCCAGGGTTCTCTGAAACTGTCCATTTCCTCCTTTCTGATGACACAACAATATTCCAATACAGTTGTATCTCACAAGTTTTTGGCCACTCCTCTGTTGCTGGTTACCCCCTTTGTTTCCAGTTCTTTGCTACAAAAAAAGCTGCTATAAAATTGGGACTGTTTTATCTAAACGTTTGGATTCCTAGTGCCTAGTAAAGAACTTTGCATTCAGCAAGTGCATACTTATTGACTATGTAAACTTGTGAAAGGTTCTGTCAATCTGAAAGTTTGAGTAAAGGAGGCAGACAGGCTAGGTGATATGTAAATTCATATTGCTTATTCCCTTAAAGCTAGATGAAGCTAGCAAGCTTGTATGGACCAGAAGCCAAAACCTAAGTTCTGATTGCCTGAACAAAAGAATGAGAAGGTTTAAATACATTTTAGAACCATCCCAATTCAGGATGGCTGTGTCATTCAAATTTATGATCTCCATAAATGTTTAATCATTGTATGAGAAAGGAATTTTATTAATTGGATAGGTGGTAAATACAATAGAGTTGACAAAGTGCCAGTTGAAATTATGACTCAGGATATCTGTTTTCTTTATGATTAACATACCATAGCATAGTATACGGCCAAAAAATATTAAGATAAAAAAATCCCATTACTCAAGTTAGTGCCTCGGGTTAAGGATCTCATCCTTAATGGCTATAAAGTCAGCCCCATCTGGCTTTGTTGACATAGAAAGAGGTAGTATTCTCTGAGTTTACTGGGAGAACAAAGAAGCTGTTAGCTCCAAGCTCTTCTTGTTGATTAGTTCAGGCCTTAGCCCTTATTGAGGTTATTAAATTGATATTAAATGATTATCAGTTTGTGTGGGATAAAGAAACCCAAAGACATTTGCCGAAATAAAACAGAGAGGTTTCTCCAGGTAGAACAGAAGCTATACAAGCTATATTCCTATAGAAGTCTCGGGAGAGTTGGGCATTGCCTACCCTGAAGGTACACCAGTGTAGGGAGGCAAAGTACAAAATAAAACAGTTTTATACCCTTGTACAAACAATTCTAGGACCACCCAAAACCCCCCAAATCCCCTCCCCAGTAACTGGACCCTCATTCCCATTGGTGGGAAGGTGTGTCCTTACAATCCTTCCACCCAATACAAAAATTATTTATCAGAAGTAAGTTTATCACAGATTACATATTTTTTTCCTGTTTACCAAAAAGCAGACAATTTACAGAAACACCTGGCAGACATTATTTGTTGCAAAAAGTAGGCAATTTATGGATCACTTGTTGCTTTTCTTGTTTATCAAAGATACATTGGTTACCCGGCAGACACATTGCAGAAAAATAAAATTTGGGCCTATCAAGGCTAAAGCCTGGCTCAAGTTTGGTGACTGTCTCCTTTACTTTATGAGAATATTTTCACTTGTCCCATTTAAGTTCTTATACTGAAAGTTTTCGGGTGTGACTAGTTTGAATATCAGATTGGTTTACTCAGAGTCAGAAGGTCCTAGCTCTGTCACTAGAAAGAGCTCTTGGGTCTATTCATTTAGGATTAAAGAATCAGAGAGCATCTAAGTCCCGAACTTGTTTTTTTTTTTTAAATACTATTTTGATAACTTCATTTCATTATAGCCCTCTTCCACCCCCTCCCCCCCAATGCTGGGGACTGTTTTTGCCCTTTTTGGGATCCCCCGGGCTAGTAAGCCCTTAATACATGCTTGTTGACTTGATTCTCCTTTGCATTCCTGTTTTATTTTATGCATTTAAAAACGTTCTTTATAGCCACATATTTATTAGTCACTTAAAGAGAAGTCAGTAATCTTCACCAGATTGCCAAAGGGGGTCCTTAAAGCTAAAAACCTAGGACCTGCTTCCACTGTTAAAGATGCAGCCAAAGTACAGGCTGCAGGGGTGGGGGCGTGGGTGGTTAGTAGCAAAGCTAGGATTCTAAATGCGTTCCTTTTTGCTCCGCCTTTTGCTTTTTCTCCTGAATTACTTAACCAGCTTCTTTGGGGTTAAAAGTCTCGCACAGCTCTTAGGTGGAAAAAGCCCTAGAACTCTGGGTAGCAAACAAGCCTAGACTTGCTTTACCTCCAGCTGGTGAAACAGGGAGGAATAGGGAGGTGTGGCCTTAAGAGCCCGCCCCTGGGCCGGCCCCACGGCTGCCGCGGGCCAATGACATTCGAGGGCTAGGCTCTTTGCAGCATCCGCCACAGGCCTCGCAGGAAGCCAAGCCAGCGTCAGGAGACCCTTGCGGAAGCACAGAAGGCCGGCCGCTTGTGTGCAGGGGACGGCCCGAACAGCCGAAGCTCCATGGTGCCGGTGCTCGCGTGGGTCCGGCTGCTGCTGAAGACCCCCGGCCTCGGGGCGGGGCTGCATCCCCGTGGGCCCGGGCTAGCACCTGCATGGAGCCGTGGGAGGCTCCGCCCCCCGGCCCCTCTGGTCGGGCATCAGCACCTCCGCCCCCCGGGGCTGACAATGGCATCGGGTCCCCAGGGGCAGCTGCAGCCCGCTCCGCCCTCTGGTTGGTCTATGGGTAAACCCCCTGTTTCCGCTCTTTGCATCCCTTTTCCCCTGCTGCTCTAAAGAGAAACCGAAGTTTCCTCTGCCTTTTAGATTTGGAGCTGGAAAGGGCCCTTAGAACACAAATGGTTAGAACATAGACTGTTAGAGCTGTAAGGAACCTGGAAACGAGGATTGTTAGGACCGGAAGGGCCCTTAGAACAGGTGTCAAATATTAGAGATGGTAGAATATTGAATGTTGAGCGCTGTAAAAAATCTTAGAACATGAATTGTTAGAGCTGAAAGGACCCTTAGAACATAGTGTCCCAGGTAGAAGGAATTTGACAGTAGCTGGAAAGACCCTTAGAACAGGTAAAAGTGTCATGAATGTAAGGGATATTGGGATACAGAGTATCAGAATTTAGAATGCTGGAATTCTAAGAAACGTTAGGACATGCGTCCTTAGAGCTAGAGCTAGCCCCTTTGAACACGAGTATAAGAGGAAAGCACCTCTGCAATGGAAGAGGAGAAATCATCCCTCAGCCATCAGTCAGCTTTATAGTTCTGGACAACCGACAACTTTAGTTTTCTCATTTGCAAAGCCTTCACAGGGTTTTTGTAAGGCTCGAAAGAAGTAATGTAGAAAGTGCACTATGAAAATGCTAGTCAGTATTATTAGTATAGAAATTTAGTGTTGGAAGGACTCTTAGGGACCATGCAATCAATCTTTTTCTTGATGGTGAAACAAGATTAGAGAGGTTTTATGATTTGTCCTTGGTTACAGATGCACTAAGTAGGAGGGAGGAAATAGGCATTTACATAGCCTCTGCTATGCCTCAGACACTGCAGATTTAACAAATATTATCTCGTTTGAACCTTACCACAGTCCTGGGAGGTAGGTGCTGTTATAATCCCCACTTTACAGTTGAGGAAACAGAAACAAACAGGTTTGGTTATTTTCCCAGAGTCACACAGCGAGTATCTGAGGCCAGATTTAATGTCATAGAACCCATTTCCTGTTACATCCATGCCAAGTAGCTTAGACTACAGCTGATGTGTTGCTGTGAGTGCATCTTTTTGAGTGCATACGGCAATCTCTCTGTGCCTTTTCTGTTCAATTCTTGTCTGTCCTCTTCCCTAAATACTTCAGAAAGAATTGATCAAACCTGTAGGATGCCATCTTCTGTTTTTGTTTTATTCTAACTCTAAAACCCACTTAATGGGTCACAAAATGTGGTTAAGTTTTCCCTGAAGCCCCATCGTGGTACAGATGGGGCTGGAACCCCAAATGCCTGATATTTCTTCCAGCCCCTTTTGACTATATCATGTAGCTTGCCCGGGTAATCACTAATTTGGAGATGATTTTTCCAGTTAACAAATTTCACCGTAGTCTAAACACAAATACTGTGTGGTGAAAAGAATACTATAGCTACTTCAGGTGTGAATCCTGGGCTTGAGTCCCAGCTCTTTTATGTGCAACTTGTATTACTTTGAATAAATTATTTTTCCTCTCTGAACTTCACTTTGCCCATCTGTAAAATGGAGATAATTGTTTTATCTACTTAGCTTTTTTTTGATGATCAAATGATATGAAGTGGTAAAGTTCTTTGTAAAAATGAAAATCACCACGTAAAAGTAAGCCGTGATTGCTTTTTTCTACTCTCTCCACTCGACAATTGACTTATTGAATTGAAGGGTGTGAAAGTAGGGAAAGAAATAAGTAATAAGTGCCTCTTTATGTGCCAGGCACTATGCTATGCTCTACAAATACTGTCTAATTGAAAGGAAAGAAGAATCTAGCTTGCATGTATAGTTGTTTTTTGAGTGCCTAGAATAGGCCCTTGCACACAATTGGTACTTAATAAATGTTTATTGAATATTAAAACTTTCTCCTTAGTTTATTTGTATTTTTTTAAAGCTTTCTTTGATGGCTTATATTTTTTGCAGCCTACTTATTTCCCAATATGCAGCTTCCATTGAACCCTCCCTTGTACCTAAGAAAAACAGTTGAGTAAAATCAACCAGAACTTTGATAGTGACATTCCACACTCATGGCCCTCAGCCTCTGAGTGAGGAGAAAGGAAGGAACTTCAGTCTTGAATAGTCCAACGCTTTCATTTTCCAGATGAAGAAAATGAAACCCAGGGAGATTAAATGACTTGCCCAAAGTCACACATAGCTAGTCTAGAGTAAAGCCAAGATTTGAGCCCAAGTTCTGAGACTTCAAGTTCAGTGTTATTTCCATGAAACTGCACGTGTTTCATGGTCTGTATTCCTAGAGTAACATCGATTGTTGCAATTAATCATGATTTGGTAGTCTTGTAGGGTTATTTTCATGCTCCCTTCCTTCAGAAGCATCTTCTGCTTCTGTCATTGGCTTAAGTTTAAATTCTGACTTCAAAAGCAAAATGTTGTGAAGTCATGTCTTCCATGGGCTAGAGCAGAGGTTCCTAAATTTATTTGACCTATCTCCTTAAAAAAATTACTTAGCTCCCCCTCCCCCGAAAAACCTTTAATGTTTTTTTTTAAATTTGTGTCATTTATTATATCTATCTATCTATATTTTTAAATGGTACATCTTAAATTTAATGATTTATTGTAAATTTGTGGAGATTTTCCTGCATTGGAATTTTGAAGATACATATTGTATCATGTAACCATTTAGTATATATTGTAAATAAGTCATCACATGCATGTATTCCTGACAATGCATCATGGACTTCCTCACAATGCTCAATACGATTGATTGCCAACACTTGATTGTTAAGATCTGTCAGTGGACATGACCACTGATGATGTATAACTTGTATTTTGTATGTTATTTGGAAAATAATGTAATCACTATGACTTTAACTCTGTTATACAACAGAGGAAATAGTATGAATGGTTTTTCAGAATTTTATTGAAATTTTAAAAATTTGAAAATTTAAAATTTGTAAATTTTTTTTAAAGAAGTCTTCTTTCCTTATGCTTCCATGGCCCTTTGATTTTTATTCAGTGTTGTTCACTTGCACTGGAGGCTACTACACCCCTTCTCTCCCACCCCCTCCCCCATGGCGGGACAGTATTACTCACTTTGAGAACCTCTAAGAGTACTTCCTCAGAAGTAACCTCCTTGGGTACTCTCCTCCTGAGATGCTTAGCAGCGCCTGTGGTATCAGTGATAAAGTGCTAGGTAGTACAGTGGTTAGAGTGCCAGCCTCAGACACGTATGAGTTATGTGACCCTGGGCAAGTCACTTAACCTTGTTTGCTTCAGTTTTCTCATTTGTAAAATGAGCTGGAGAAGAGAATAGCAAACCACTCCAGTATCTCTGCCAAGAAAACCTCAAATGGGATCGCAGAGTCAGACACAACTGAATAACAGCAACGAGAAGGCCATGTATAGTTTTACATAGTTTTTCCAAAATTTTCATTAAGGAAGGGAATTTTTTTATTATTACCTTCATAATTTGTTATTGTTGAGTCATATCCAACTCTCTGTGATCCCATGTACCATAGTACCAGGGCTGGGGATTCTGTGGCCTAAAGGCCACATCTGGTCCTCTAGGTCCTCAAGTGCGGCCCTTTGACCTAATCCAAACTTCACAAAACAAAAATTATTTAGTTGGATTCGGTCAAAGGGCCATACTTGAGACCTAGAAGACCACATGTGGCCTCAAGATCTCAGGTTCCCCACCCTTGCACTAGGACCTTGTATTTTCCACTGTCTTGTGAAGTCTGCCCAATACTCTCACAGTATACAGTACTAATAGTTTATATTTACTTATGTAGATTTTTGCAACTTGAAGAGTACTTTCCTGACAGTAACCCTGTGGTGCTAATATTATGCCCATTTTCCAGATGAAGAAACTAGGGCCAGAAAAGTTTTGTGACTTGTCCACAATCACATAATCTGACTTGGTCCCTGATCTTTTGACTTCAAGCCCAGAGTTCTTTATCTTATTTCATAGCATTTAACAGTTTATAAAAAAATTTCCCATTCTCTCTCCTCTCTCCCCTCTCCTTCCACCCAACACCCCAACAACTGGCCTTGTGAGGTAGTGATTATAAATTATTTTAATCACCATTTTGTAAATGAGGAAACAGTGGCTTTGAGAGGTTCTAAGTGATTTGATGAAATTCACACAGTGGTGGAGCCTGGGTTTGAACTGGGTTTTTCTTCTGACATACAAGTCTCATACTCATTTTGTGGTGGTATTCACCTCATTTCAGTGGTGTCTGAGTCTTATGACTTCATTTGGGGTTTTCTTGGCAGAGATACTCATGAGTGGCTCATTTTATCGATGAGGAAACTGGAGCAAACACGGTTAAATGACTTGCCCAGGGTCACAGAACTATAAGTGTCTGAGGCTGAATTTAAACTCGGGTCCTCCTGACTCCAGGGTCAGTTCTTTATCCACAGCACCATCTAGCTGCCTCATTTCATGTAGACTTCATGATATAATGGCATAAACCCCAATACAGTCGTATTTAACCTCCTTGAAATAACTATTTCAACTGTGATGACTTTTTTTTTCTTAGATAAACATGAGAAAAATGAAAGAGACCGAAAGTCAGTGGTAAGTACTTATTTATGTACATACCCTCTGTTGCAGGGTAGATGGTTGTACTTTGTCTTGAGATTTTTATGAGTGTAATTCAGTGTAACGCACATTTATTACTCACCCACTGTGTGGAAGGGGCACAGATACAAACAAGAAAGTCTTTGTCATCCAGGATCTTATCATTGTACTGAGGGAAACGCAACACAAACACTAATAAGTAGATCTTAGAGAATTTGAGGAGGGGGAGAGCATTAGTGAAGATAAGGGGGGGAATTGGGAATTGGGGTAAGCTTTTCTTAGGAAGTTCAGGGGGATCCTCAGAGGTGGAGGTGAACAGAGAGCGCATTCCAAGCTGGAGACCATCCTAGGGAAAGTGGACCATCAAATGCCAATCTGTCTGGAAGGTAATGATGTGAAATTAGCTTAGAAATGTAAGAAGTCAGATTGGCCAAATTTAAGTGCTAGACCGATGAAAAAGATTGTAAAATAATTGATGAATTAAGAAATACACTTTTTAAGGATTTGTGGAATTGACATCTTGTTTTGTAGGCAGTTAGAAGTTAGACTTGGATTTAGGAAGTCCAGAATTCAGATCTTCTCTCTGAAGCATACTTCATGCAGTCAGGTCGCAAAAGAGGATAGAGCACCAGCCTTGGAGTCAGGAGGATCTGAGTTCAAGTGTGGCCTCAGACACTTACTAGCTGTGTGACCATGGACAAGTCACTTAACCCTGTTTGCCTTAAAAAGAAAAAAAAAAAAGAAAAGAAAATGACTTTAATTAACTGTGTGGTTCTGGTCAAGTCAGTTTCACTTAAGGATGAGTTTCCCTATCAGTGAACATAATAATAATCTCTACTTAGAGAGTTGTGAGAATTATGATGTATTTGTAAATCACTTTGCAAACCTCGTAGTGTTACATAAATGCTAGCTATTACTACTCCTAGTACCCTCTTCTCTTCACTTCCTATTAGAGCTACTCTAACAGCTCAGAGTTATTTTTCACCTTTGTCTTTCTCTGAAGGCAGAAAGAACATTGGATTGGGAAGCTGGAGGCCTTGGTACTAGCCCTGGTCCTGCTGCTGATAGACTGTGCCTTTGGGCAAGTCACTTTCCCCTATCTGAAGCTCCTGTGGAAAGATGAAGGCGTTGACCAGACCCCTTTCAGCTCTGGATCTATGATCCTCTAGGACACTTAATCCCTTCTGAGCCTCAGTCTTCCTCCTTTACAAAGTGGGGGTCATGGTGCTTTCACACTGTCTGCCTGTCAGGGCTGTCAAGAAGAGAATGCCGTGTAAACCTTCGGTCTTGTGAGTCAGGTCAGCGAGCTTAGATTAAGCCCCTGCTGTGTGGCAGAGACTGTGGAGCACTGGGAATATAAAGCAAGGCAAAACTGTCCCCATTCTCTAGCAGTCCACAGTCTAACGGAGGAGACGATGTGCAGATGACTAGGCGCAAACAAGATGCATGTAGATTACATTTGGGGATGATCACAGAGGGTAAGGAGCTGTTTTTGTTTTAAAATCATTTAGAGACCATTGGGATTAAGTGACTTGAACAGAGTCTAAGACTAAGTATCTGAGGCTGGATTTGAACTCTGATCCTCCTGACTCCAGGGCTGGTGCTCTTTCCACTTGTGTCACCTTAGCTACTCCTTTTCTTTTTTTTTAAATTTGGAGGCAATTAGGGTTAAATAAAAACCTGTTGTTGAGGCGGACCAGAAAAGGTTTCTTGTAGGTGAGATTTTAGCTAGTACTTGGAGGAAGCCAGGAGGCAGGTAGAGGTGAGGAGGGAAAGCATCCCAGGTCTGGGGTGACAGTCAGTCTGAAAAGGCAGAGTCAGGAGATGGAGTATCTTGTGTGAGAAGCAGCAAGGAGACCAGTGTCATTGTTACCGTCACTAGGGTACATGGAGGAGAGTAAAGTGGAGGAAGAGTGGAAGCCACTAGATTAAAAGGGCTTTAAAAGCCCTGGAATTATTAACAATAGCATCAGCAGCATCAGCATCAGCATCATCTTGGTTCTCTCCTGGCTCTTTCATAGAGGCATTCTGAGCAGTTAGACCCATGAGGAAACCAGTGAAAATACAAACATCCATTTGCTGGTTTTTATCCATGAAAACAAATGTATTAGTCATCTTATTGACTGTATATTCATTGCATGGTAGTTATTACTCCACTAAAACCCTCTTCTAACCTTATCTCCCATTTGGACCCTGGGTTCAAGAAGGCCATGCCAGCCCAGCACCAGTTTGAGTCTGTCCCACCACATAAGAAAGGCTTATGGACAGACTATGTATGTGACTCATCTGAGGACCAGCCTGGTTAACTGCAGAAAGCCTCATCACGAAAGCGCTGGCCGCGGGTGGATCATTTTTTATATCAGCTCGTGAGGACCTACTTAAGTGTGAAAGGGTTTCTATCTGCTTCCATGGAGAGAGTAGCAATACTGAGGAAATTGGGGAATCCGTGAAGTACTAGTTATAGTTATTTATAGATAGAGTTGACACTGTGGCTCTCCATTTCCCATCTGTCCCCATGACTGTTATCTTGATCCCTGATATTTCTGGGACTAATATCCAGTAACAATTTATTTCTCCTCAGATCTGTATCGAAGGCAATATTGCAAGTGGGAAAACGACATGCCTGGATTACTTTTCTAAAACGACTGGCATTGAGGTACTGATTTCAGAAATATTGTGTGAGGTTGTATGAAGAAGTATTGGATAATGCTGAGAGCCTGACGTGGGATGAGGCGATTGTGAAAGCCTCATGGTTTTCCAAGGTCTAGTCGGGCTCTAAGTATGATCATTGCCTACTGGACATTCAGGGTTTTTAATAGACCTCCAAATCAACCCTAGAAACCCCATAGAAGTGAATTATTGTTGTCAGTCAGTAAGCATTTATTAAGTACGTACTACTTGATAGGCACTGTGCCAAGCCATGGGCATATAAAAAGAAGCAAAAGACAGGAGTTTACACTCTAATGGGGGAGACAAGAAGAAGACAAACATGCACAAGCAAGTTAATTATACAGGATTAAAAGAAATATTTTTTTTTGTTTTTTTTAAATTTTAATTTATTTTCTTGGTTACATCATGCATTTCCACAAGGTTTTACAAATTTTCTCCCCTTTTTGCCCCTACCCCCCAGCCCAGAACACTGATCCCACTGTAAGGCCCCTCCCACAATCTGTTCCCTTTTATGCCCTCCTCCAACACC
>JAQQSW010009797.1:0-13144 GCA_028646575.1 Pseudocheirus occidentalis
TTAATGGTTGCCCCAGGAGTGGAAGATCAGTATATTGTGAATTGTTGATTGAATCAACTCCCTCTTAGGGAAACTAGGTCATTCCTTTTGTTAACTGATTGATTGAATCCCTCTTAGGGAAACTAGGTCATTCCTTTTGTTAATTGATTGAATCTTAAAATTTGAAGCTGGTTTCTCCCTTAGGGAAACCAGCTGATTCTTCTCTTGTTCCTTATTCCTTTCTGTAATAAGATATAATATTGAGACTTTCCTTGTTCTGAAAATTGTATACAATATTGTGAATTGTTGAAACTGTGAACATTGTACTGAATCTGATTTTGTAATGGAATAAACAGAGTGTTCACTAATACTGTGTAATCTGAATCTTAAAAGCTCTTCACAGTAGTATTCTTTCAGGAATCTACTGCTGATTGGCTTTACAAGGAGACTGGAGGTCTTTGTTTGATTTCAAAGTCAGAGAGGAGAACTGAAGAGGATTATAGGCCAGAAGTCACCTACCATTTAAATGTATATGCTCTGTATAAATTCTGTATAATTGTTTACATCTTGTCTCCCCCATTATAATATGCTTGAAGGTAGGGACTCTGTTTTTTGCCCTTTTTTATACTTTGCACAGTGCTTGGCACAAAGTAAATGTGAAATAAATGCTTGATGACAGAATGACATACACAGGGTCATCAGTTAGTAGCAGAACTGGGATTTAGACGCTTGTTCTTCTTATCTCAAACTCCATACTCCACAGACATCCCATATAGAAAAGGTTACACAAACCAATGAATTTGCTATGTCTCCTGGCTCTTATTCTAAAAGCTATTTCCTATTCCGTGGTGCTGCTTGGTTTATCTAGAACAGGGACTCTGTGAAAGGTAGTGATGGGAAATCAAATTGAAAAGATTGGCTGGGTACAGAATGTTAAAGACCTGTAATCAGTAGGGATAGATCAAGTTGTATGTTCATATGGACATATAGCATGATCTAGTATTTTTTAAACATATTTATGATTTCATTTGTACAGAGAACTGCTCGTGAGAGAACTCCCTTCACCAAAGCAGATATTTATAATCATTTATTTATTATTATTATTATTTTGTGCT
Organism: Pseudocheirus occidentalis; assembly: GCA_028646575.1. Lineage (NCBI taxonomy): Eukaryota > Metazoa > Chordata > Mammalia > Diprotodontia > Pseudocheiridae > Pseudocheirus > Pseudocheirus occidentalis. Next base: position 1,095 of record JAQQSW010009797.1, read on the forward strand.
TTTTGGAGGGGCAATAGGGGTTAAGTGACTTCCACTCAGGTCCTCCTGACTCCGGGGCCAGTGCTCTATTCACTGTGCCGCCTAGCTGTCCCAGATCTTTATAATCTTAAAGCAAAAATTCTCAAACTTTTTTTTGTCCCCTTTGGCAGTCTATGAACCCTATGGTCCCCTTCTCACAATAATGTTTATTGCCCATATTCAAATTTTTTTTTATTTTTAGAGGGCATTTGGGGTTAAGTGACTTGCCCAAGGTCACATGGCTAGTAAGTGTTAAGTGTCTGAGGCTGGATTTGAATTCAGATCCTCCTGACTCCTGGGCTGGTACTCTAGTCACTGCGCCACCTAGTCACCCAACCCACATTCATAATTGAAGAAAATGCTAAATTTCCCTTAGAGGTTATTGAAAATATATACATTTCCTTCCAGATTCACAGACCATCTATACTTATTCCATGGACCGTTTTGGAGGTCCAAGAACCCCCAGTAAGAGGGGTCTTAGAAGACTGACTTGAGGGCATTAAGATTAAGTGACTCACTTAGGGTAACACAGGAAGTATGTTTATCAGGTGGGACTTGAACCCTGGCCTTGATTAAAAGACTGCTCTTTGTCCTGCTTGCTTAGTGGGCAATTATGGGAAAATTTCTAACCAGAATTTTTAAAGAAAGAACTTAAAGAAATCAAGCAGAGCATGACAATGCAAGATTAGCCTGAAATTCACAGTCCTGTTAGAACACAACCCTCCTTAAAAACAAAACAAAACAAAAAACCCAACAACAACCCCTAATCCCTCACAGACCAGTCTTTTTGGTATAACAACCAGGAGATGTCATTCACCTTCTCCACAATACATCTTATAATTATATTCTTAGAATAGACAGGAACTTTCGAGTCTACATTTTCTAATCTTCTCTCTGATAACAAGAATTGCCTCTATAAGAGGCCTCTGCTTGCTTGTCTTTAGTGACAAAGCACTCACTACCTCACATTAGCTCAAAGAAATACAATGCATTTGAGGGAAAACTAGTCTAATCCATTCTTCAGCAAGAATCTCCACTGGACTTTAACTAACAAGTAGATATCTCGCCTTGGCATAAAGACTTCTTGCCCCCTCTTCTTCTTAACGCCATCTTGTCGACTCCCATTGTGCCATGAGAGCCAAGTGGAGGAAGAGGCAAATGCGTAGGCTGAAACACAAGAGGAGAAAGATGAGGCAGAGGTCCAAGTAACCAGACTGTGCTGAACACGGAGGCCACGGGAGCAGAGATGGAATGACCCTTGGTGACATTCTCAGGAAAGCAGAAACTTTTGGGAGGCGTCTGCCATAGGAAGGACTCTACCAGCTCCAGCGTCAGATAAAGGACTCTTAGCACCATCTTACACCTCTCTGACAAAAGGCCATACCGTCATTCCATGCAAATTCCACCTACCTGACTACTGACTTTGTACCATGGGACTTGTGTCATTCCGGACTGATTGTTTTCTCTGTGGCTAAGTGTAGCACACCTGTAAAATAAATCTTCACTACTTTGTTTGAAGAAAAAAAAAAAGATTTCTTGCCCATTGCCCCCTCAGATAATCCATTTAACTTCCAGGCAATTCTAAACATAAGCAAGACCTTCCTTACATTAAGACTACCTATCCTCTGCTTTCACCTGCTTCTCCTTGTTCTGTTCTCTCACATTAATCAGAATGAGTCCAATCCCTTTTCCATGTGATAGTCCTCACCTGTCAACACATATCATGTCCCCTATAATTCTTCTCCTCTTTAGGCTAAACACCCCTGTTTCCTTTAGTTGCTCCTCATATGGCATAATCTTAAAACCTTCAACCATTCCAGTTGCCATTCTCTGGCTTATCCATAGATTTATCAATGTTCTTCCTAAAATGTGATTCTAAAAACTGAAAGTATCCCTTCAGACACAATCTGGCTAGGATATGATAGGATTCTCTGTAGAGATCTCTGTTGTTATTTTTTTTTCCTTTTTGGCCAAAATATCAACGTTTGTGTCTATTTTGGTGGCAATCTGCTAAAAACCCTAGATATTCTTCAGAAATACCTCTCTCTAGTAACATATTCTCTATCTTGTTTTTTAATTTTGGAACCCAATTGTAAGACTTTAAATTTAGTCCTATCATTTTCCCATTTTATCATTTGTAACCCAATAATCTAGCCTGACAATATTATTTGTGAACTTTATTCTGTCACCTTACACATCAGCTGATTCTCTCAGTTTTGTGTCACCTGCATTGTTGATAAACATTTTATTTACGTCTCTATTTGAGTAATTAGTGACAATGTTTAATGCCTCAGGGTTAGACACAGATTCCCAAGGAAATTCTATTAAAACCTCCTTATATGGTAAGAAAGAATGCTTATTGGCTACTCCTGGGGTGTGAACATTTGTCTACTCTTGTTTTGTTTTGTTTTTGAGACCTATTGTCCTTTTATTTTTTCTGACTGAAAATGTAGTGGCCCCTCCCAGTTCCAGTCCCACTGCTAATTGGCACAGAAACTTTGACCTGTTCTGTTTCTGACTTGAACCACTTTTTCCCTCAGGCTGCCTGATAGCCCTCAGTTCCTGGTGACTCCATGTATTGATACTGGACTTAGAACAGACACCAATCAGATTTAGCCCTAGGGTAGCTCAGAACTCCCAAGCTTGAATGATCTACCAGCCTCAGTCTCCCTGTAGCAGGAATTACAACCACGAACCACCATGCCTGGCCATTTAACTAGCTCTAAGCCCATCTGAACATATTTCCATCTAATAATGGTGACAAAACACTCACTATCTCACTTGTTAACTAAAAAAAGCGCTAGCTGCCTATCACATTCCCCAGCATATTATGAAACTTTTTTTAAAATGTTCTGCTAAAATCTACAAAATCTACCATATTTCCCTGAAGTACCTGGCTAATGACTCTGGTGTAAAAAGAAATACAGTCAGCCAGGCATACTCTCCTTTTCGATGAGACCATGCTCCTTCATTATGGAACAAAGGAAGAAGCAATTACAGTCAAGTTAGAGGACTTGAATCCAGATCCTACCTCTTGGAATTATTCCCAATTTGACCGTTGCTAAGTCCCAACTTCCAGGACCTCATTTTCTACATCTATAAAATAAAGGTTTAGATGAGATACCCTTTGAGGTCCTTTCCAGCACTAAGTCTATGATATTTTATTATCTTAACTTCCTTCGCTAAATAATCAATAATCATCAATTTTATGTTCCATGGGCTTTTGTTTGTTTGTTTTTTGGTTTGTTTTTGCTACGTATTGAATTCAAGCTTCCTGGCCTATGGTTAACAGACTCAATTTTCCTGGCCCCCTTAAAAAAGAAGGCATATTTTCTCTTCTTGCAGTCTTGTGACACTTCTCTCCTTCTCCATAATTTTTCAACGCTCATTGACAGTGACTCATCAGTCACATCTACAAGTTTTTTCACCATGTGAGGATATAATTTGTTTGGGTCTCGTGACTTGAACTCATCAAGGGCAGATTGGCATTTTCTTACTATTTTACCCATTTTGAGTTTCAGTTCCCTAGTAGCCATTTTCTTTTGCCCTTTTCAAAGATCCATTGTCCTTGGCAGCAAAAACAGAAGCAAACTAAGAGTTGGAAATCTCTGCCTTCTCTCTGTTATCCATTGTCATTCCATGAAAAATTGGAGGACAGTTGTCACATCCCCACTGAGTCTTTGATTCTTCAGCCTAAATGGCCCCTGTTTATCCTCAAATGAATTTTGGTCTTTGAATAAATACGTGTAGACTCCATATTCCCATATACGCAGCGGTTAAAAGTTTTATAACTTCATAAGGGTATAGAAATGACTGCTATTACCTCGGCTATGATTTGTCAAGTAGTCAAAGCCACTCTCACCCAAAGACAACCATATACCTACTCACAGACAGGGCATGCATCCTACCTGCTTATACACAATAATCTCATGGGACTTTATGCTCAAGCTCTCCTGTCACCCTGAACCACTGCAGCAAGTAATGTTACAGCCTCAAATTCTCTTTTCCAGAAATAAGTAGCCATACAAAGAAGTAACATGAAAAAGTAGCATGGCAGGAAGATTTACTTGGTTATGGTATGTGAGATGAATTGGAAAGATTGAATGCAGGGTTAACAAGTTACTATAGCACTCAAATCATGAGCTGATATGGTATTGAACTAAATCGGTGACAGTTAAAAATGGAAATAAAAAATGAAAGGTGCTACAAAGAAAGAGTGAATGGAACTGTTAGACAGATTGGAAAGTGGGGAAGGGTAGAGAGAAGACATGAAAGACGACTCAGAAATTGAAGGCTTGGTGACTGGGAACATAATAGTGCCTTGGACAGAGGTAGTTGTCATGAATGGGAGATATTTTGAAAGAGAAAATACCTTCCTTGCTACCTACAAACTTAACCAAATATCCCCCATCCTAGAGGTTTGCTTAAACTTGTAATCCCCCCAAACTATCATCTTATATATTCTTCCTTCCTTTCACAGTCAATTTTTTTTAGAAAGTTTACCTCCATTTCTTCCCTTTTGTTCAAGGCCGACTTGGGTTTGCATCTCATTTCTGACACTTATTAGCTGTGTGACCCAAAGAAGTAACTTATCCATTGTTTGCCTCAGTTTCTTTATTTGTAAAGTGGAGATAATGATGGTACTTAACTCCCAGACTTATTTGATGTTGCGAGCTTCAGATGAGATAATAATTGAAAGTATTTAGTATAGGGCCTAGCACATAGTAAATGCTTCATAAATGTTAAACATCATTATTATTGTCAGTAATTTCTGAATTGATCATTTATTTCCTATCCTTGACCTTTGAAAAATATTTCGTTTTGTTAACTATTTCTTCTTCCTGTTTACCCTCTTTCTCTTGTGCTTTTCCAATGCTTTTCTCTCCCAGGTTTCCTCCTATATGTTTGGATAATATTTTTCATTTTCTTCCATGGGATCATCAATCATGCCACATCCCCTAAGTTTAGGGCTTTCCTAGGGTTTTCCCTTTATACTTTCTTTCTCTTAATAATCTCATCAATTCCCATTGGTTCAACAATTATCTCTATGTAGATACTCCCACATAGATAAGGCAAGGTTTCTTAACTCCAAGTCCATAATAATAAAAGTGTCTGCTAGACATTTCCACTTGGATATTTCTTAGGCATCTTAAATTGGATATGTCTGAAATAAACTTATCTTCCTTCAAAATCCACTCCCCCCTCCTCCTGAATTCTGGGTTCCTATTGAAGGCACTCTCATTCTTTCAGTCTCCCAGATTCAGAAGTTCAGACTCATCACTGATACTTCACTCTCCTTCTCTGTCATATCCCATTTTTATTACACACAATTCTAGGTTAATGCAAGACATCCAAGCAAAAATGCTCAGCAGGAGATGGGAAGTGAGAATGAGTTTGTGAAGAGAAGTTGCCCTGATGAAGACTAGAAATCATCTTTTGTAGAGGTTAATGTCTGGGCAGCTAGGTGGCACAGGGGTAGAGTACTATCCTGGTGTCAGGAAGACAAGTACTTACTAGCTGGGGTACCTGGTCAAGTCACTTAACACTGTTTGACTCAGTTTTCTCATCTGTAAAATGAGATGGAGAAGGAAATAGTAAAATACTCCAATTATCTCTGCTAAGAAAACCTCAAAAAGGGGTCACAAAGAGTCTGACATGACTGAAACAACAATGGTTTAATGAGATTTTCTAGGAAAAGGGTAAAAGAATGGAAAAGCAGGCAGACAAAGGTAGAATCTTGGGGGACACCAATATGTAGGGGGTGGGAAGATTCTTGGCAAAGAAAGGTCAAAGGCTGTATATTCTTAGAAGTTTAGTAAAACTGAATTTACTTTTTTCATCACCTCACCCAGCGTAAAGGGAACTGGATTATTTTGAGGTGAGACTGCAACATTAGAAGGCCCTGCTCTTCATACAGACATTTTACAACTCCAACTGTCTGTTCCATCTGTCACAAAAGTGGGTGGAACATACTGTACCATCCCTGGAATCTGAGGGCAGCCATATAAAATATATTTGTGGCAAATGACAATTTCTAGCACAGCAGAACCAGATGAAAAATTGCTTCAGATATGGGATGAGGTTTTTGTGGGTTCAAGGCAAAGGATGAAATTGTTAAGACCTCTTCTGACCCACTACACTTAAAAAGTTCACATATCCGCTCCCTCCTTCCCACCATAAGCTACCACTGGAAGTTTGGGGCCTTCATATTAATTCAGATGACTTATCACAAAATAAATATCTATATTCCATTGGGACAAGAATTTAAAATATGTCCTTTTATAAAAAGTAGCAAGTAAAAGTTTGCCTTATCACCCTCTGTGCCTTATGTTATTTCCTTGTGTCCCCATATGATGTAATGGAAAGAGCAATGTCTCTGAAGTTAAAGGATCATATGTTCAAAACCTGCCTCTGACACAATAACTTTTTTAAAATTTTGGTTGAGCCACTTAATGTTCCTGGTCTTCAATTTCCTAGGTTAGACAAGATGGTTTTAGAAGTCCTGTCTAACTCTAGATATACGATCCCACTATTCAATCTGCTATAGGGTTATCCATAAATTCCTGATTTTTATATTTGGAAAACTTCACTGGTTATCTAGTCCAATCTGTATTCCACCAAGAAGTCCCTCTCAAGTACACCCAACAAGCATTCATACAGACTTTGCTTAAAGATCTGCAATGAAAAAAAGAAAAAAAAACTTTCTAAGAAAACCGATTTTTCTGTAGGATTACCCTAAGGATTATGGTGGTGTTCCTTACCCATTTGCAACTTCTATTCACTGATCCTTCTTATTAACTCTGGGGTCAAGCGGAACAAGTCCAATCCTTCTTCTATACAAGTCCTTCAAATCCTTAAAGACCATTATGTGCCTTCTAAGTCTTCTCTTCTTATAGGCTAAACATCCACAGTCCTAGCCTCTGATCCCCAACTAATAAAGTCTTGAAACCTTTCACCTTCTTGGTTATCCTTGCTCAACCTTCATGTTACTAATACAAAAAACTAAAACAGAGACAAATCCATTATAATCCAGAAGATTTTTTTTTACATTCATATGTTTGTAATATGCAGGAATATTTTGTGTGATTTAGTTCTAGGGGATTGAGGGCTTGTCACTAGAAAGGGTAAAGACCATGCAGAATTTCTGTGGTAAAGATCATGGAGGGGAAGAGGGAGTGGAACAGGGACCAGTACCTAACACTGTCAACAGACTTTGCTAGCAATTTCCAAACAGATATGTCCTCTTATTCTTCCACGTGATTTGTGGCTTTTATAAACACTGGATTTGCTTTAAAAGTTATGTAAGCCAGATGTGTGTGTATGTGTATTTGGTTGGAATTTCTGATTTTACATGCATAGGGAACTCAATGTAGAAATTGTCTCAGATGCAAATTGGAAACCTACATTTAAATTATAGTCTTAGAGAGTTTCCTTGGAATGTTGAGAGTTCGAATGAAATTCTCAGGGTCTGGTTCACCAGAAGCAGGTTAGAAATAAAGAAGTTTCTGAGTCCAAGGTCAGTCTTGGATTTATTAAATCTTACTACTTGCCACATATATACATACTTATGTGCATATATATGCACATATTCACATGTATACATATTTTGGGAAAAAACCAAGTATTTTTTCTGGAATAAATAGCTTTCTAAACCATGCTTGTTTTATATTTCAGATCTTCTGGGGCTTTTAAAGTTAGTTTAGTTTCTCTCAAATTTGTCCATCTTGGATTTTAATAACATTTCTCCTATGGCCACTTTATTTCAGAAGAAGAATATACTAGGAACATTGACCCACTTTTAAGTTAACTTTGCTTTTTATTTTTCCCTGAAAACTAAATTAAGATGTTTGGGATATGGATTTAAAAAAAAAATCAAACAGGAATGTGGTGTGTCCGTGAACAGTAACTTCTGTTTGGAAATTGGCATTTTTTCCCTCTGAATCACATTTGTGCAGCTGAATTTAGCAGCACTTTACTAGAAGCAGTGCCAATTTAACATTATACTTTTAATTAAAATACACACACACACACACACACACACACACACATACACATACACCATGAACTGACTTTTAAAATCCATGTGATTTCTAAAAATGGCATTGGAGCAAAGTGGCTGGAAGTGTATGGCCTTTTCCCCTCCTATTTACAAGCAAATTGTATCTAAGGCAGGGGTGGGGAACCTGTGGCCTTGAGGCGACCCATGGCCCTCTATGTTCTCAAATGAGGCCCTTTGACCTAATCCAAACTTCACAGAACAAATCCCCTTAATAAAAAGATTCATTTTGTAAAACTTAAGACTCAGTGAAAAGGTTGTACCCAAGGCCTAGAAGGCCACATGTAGCCTCAAGGCTGCAGGTTCCCTACCCCTAATCTAAAGTCTCTTCAATCATTTCCCTGACACAGTCTCTGGACTTTAGAGACACTGCCACCTTTTAAACTTAGGTTTCCATTTATCTGGCGGCAAAAGGTGATTTTAAGGAAAAAAATCAACACACATTTAAACCAAACAGAAACCCATGAATTTCGTGAAAATGAATCTGAAAAAAACAATCTGATCAAATCTGCTTTTAAATGAATATAGTTTTTAAAATTAAGGGAAAAGTTTTGCCAAACCAAAACCATTTTTTAAATTGTTTAGAACTATGCCAAGTTTAAAGCACTGCCAAATTCACCCATTTCTGTCAGTGATTGTATTTCAAACAACCTGTTTTTAGATATATTTTAAAGTGTTCCAATTGTCCTTAAAATGGGACTCTAGGGATTAATGGATGATTGACGGTTCTTGGGTGCACTAAAAGGGTAGGCTTCACCTCATGTCTCATTATACAGCCAAGGCATACCACCAGCCCGCAGAACCACGTCCTCAATCTGCCATGGTGGAATCTCATTGCTCAGTTTTAAAATGTTAGAAGCTGGCTGCTTGCTGAAATCTAGGACTGGTTATGTCTTTAAATGCTCCTCCTTTTGCCCAATAACTGAGAGAAGAGTGAGTCAGTATGTACATAAGCACAAGAAAGGTCTTTCTAGGACCTTCAATTCATGTTCTGGAATTTATTTGTGTGTGTATGTGTGTGCATGTATGTATGTATGTACGTGTGTGTGCATGCATGTGTGTATCCCTTTATGAGTGTGCAGACACACACCAGGGGTTTTGGGGGGGAGGGGAAGAGATATATTGTGATACATTCTTCTATAGAGAGCACCTGTCAATTTGGTTTCTTGCAACCAAACTGGCCTCTACCTCTGGTCCTCTACCAGAGTGTGCAGCTATATATGTTGAGGCAGGTTTAGGCCTCTTGTCTTAGATTTCAGAGAAAGAGGGGCACTACATCCAGATGTCCTCCCAGCTCGCCTCAAGATGGAATTTCCACCCAAAGAAGAGTTATAATCACCAAGAGACAGAGGGGCCTAGAGTGAAACAGAATGAATGTTCATACAACAAAAGCTGCTGGGAGAAACTAGGAAAATAACCAATAAACAAATATATTTGGCCAAGGGGTTGTACATAATGGCTGAAAAAAAATGAAGCTGTTAAAATACAGTAGGAAGCTGTTTAGGAGGAAACAGTTGCCAACTGGGGAACCGCTTCCAAGACACTTGTACTCAATTTCTTTCTAAACCCAGAATATAGAGATGGCCACCCCCAGTGCCATCCCATTTTGAGGAGCTCCCCTCAAACAGCAGTGTATAAAAAGCAAGATGCTTTGTCCCCTAAACCTTCAGGCTTCCTCCTCTCTCCCATCCCACAAAAGTGAAATGGCTGATTTCTGTGTTTTCTTTACCGAAAAGTCACATTCTTCCAAAATCAGGTTATGGAAAGAGCTACTTTTTTGGAAAAGTGAGCCATGTTTATTGTTTATGGAGTGGAATCTCACTAGACAAAAGAAACATAAACCAAGTCTTTACCTAGTGACTCCAAAAGCTTGTCTCCCACAGTGAGTTTTGGCCCAAGGCACTTTAAAATTAACCGACTGGGTCAAGGGAAAGCTATGTTTATAGCTTGCAATGGCTAAAAGTGATCATAAATATGTTGCTGATAGTGTAATAAACTTCCACTCAAAGCCACTAGGCCAAGTAGGTAGATTGTGAAAGGCACCAACATATTCTGGCCTTGAATTCTCAAGAAAATAAAACAAAGAGATACTCTGACTTTATATAACCACTCCTGATGCGTATAAATTAAGCATAAGGAATTCATTTTACGGTCTTTTAAGCCCAAATTAAATGGCTTGAGTTTTCAAACTCTGGACAGTGCTCTACCTTTAGTCAAAAAAATTATAAACATTCATGGTTAGTTTCTTCAGCTGTTAAAATCAATAACTTCCCAGCACCTTGCACATAGTAAATGAACAGAGGATTGAATGAGATACAGGGTCCATCTTTGTAGGACATGAAAAGTCTCTCAATGCCCAAGATAGTGTAAAAGTTGTCTCCATGATGCTTTGTACAGGAAACAGATAATGTAATTACAAAAGACAAATAAATATTCATAGAGGGATACATTTCTGACAGTTTGCACAACGTTGATTTTCAACCAAGGCAGAAAGGGGTGATTGTCTTTTCAGACAATTCTCTTGGAAATGAGGGGTTCTCACGATCTTAGACAAGTCACTTGATTTCTCAATATCTTTGGTTTCTTCATCTCTAAAACTGACAGGGTTGGATTAGATGAATCCTAAAGATTCTTGAAACATTAAATTATTTATGATTTTGTGATTAAATTCCAAAGTTAAAAAATGTTGCTGTAGGTGGGAAGATAATAACTGAACAAGTGAATAATAGTTTGAGATGGTAAAAAGATCTATGGAAAACTATGAATAATCTCTGTTTTAAAGCAGATATGGCTATACCCAGCATATAATAGGTATTATATAAATGCTTATTCATTTCCCTTTCCTTTCCCTTTGTTGAGGCATCTTCATAATAACTTATTCAAATAAGTTGTTGACCATTAAAAACATAAACTGGATTTAAAACTAGACATTGAAATAGAATATAAGAATTTTTGAAGTTTCACTTATATAAATCAATGGTCATGACAGGATAAGAATCTAGAAGCTTCTTTATCCAAAATACTTGTCAAGTAGAGAAATATAATAGTCAAGACAATATTGATTTATAATATAAAAACAATTTTAAAAATTTACAGAGAATAATGGTGGAATATTATAAGAAATTCTTTTTGCCTCACAAGAAAAATAGTAATAGAAAAATCAAGTATACAGAAAGCTTGGTAAAAGATTCAATAAAGCAAAGTCATCCCTGGTGGTCTTTGAATATGAAATCATAAAGCAGACACTAACTACATGAAAAATAGGATATATATATATATATGTGTGTACACATACATACACATATATCGATATGATAAACTTTTTATCATTAATAACACGGAGGTAATTACATGTGAAAAGATTTTTAACATTTGCATTTTTTTTTAAGTTTTGAGTTCCAAGTTGTGGTAAATGAATGTGATGGAATATTATTGTGCTCTAAGAAATGCTGAGCGGGAAGATTTCAGAAAAAACTTGGAAAGACTTACATGAACTGATGCTGAGTGAAGTGAGCAAAACAGGAGAGCATTGTAACAGTAATGGCAACATTGTGTGCAATGATCAACTTTGATAGACTTAGCTCTTCTCAGCAATATGATGAAATAAGATAGTTTAAAAAGACGCATAATAGAAAACGTTATCAACTTCCAGAAAAAGAACTATAGAGTCTGAATGCAGATCAAAGCATACTATTTGCTCTTTTTTTAGGTTTTTCCCTTTTGTTCTGATCCTTCTTTTACAACATGACTAATGTGGAAATATGTTTAATATGATTGTACATGTATAATCTATATCAGATTGCTTGCCATCTTGCAGAGGGGGAGGAGAGGGAAGGAGGGAAAAGTATTTAGAACTCAAAATATTATAAAACTGAATGTTGAAAATATCTTTAAATGTAACTGGGAGCCAAGATGGCGGCGTAGAAGCAGCAAGGTCCCGCAGCTCCCACTCCACCACCCTAAACACCCATAAAAC
>JAQQSW010009798.1:0-13143 GCA_028646575.1 Pseudocheirus occidentalis
GAGTCAGGTACTGCACTAGACTTTGAGAACACAAAGACAAAAGTGAACCAATCCCTACCTTCAGGGAGCTTACATTCTTCTGGTTACACTGATGTTCTATCATAGCTGTTTCTCTGCTCTTACCACTACCCTGAGGACCTATGGTGGCAAAGGTTTACTCTTACCTGCCAGGATGAAGATGCCCACAAGTATCAGGAAGACCAGCAGATAGAGGCCAACAACAGCATACTTCAACATGGACAAAGATCCAAGTTGGGCACAGCAATTCCCTGATCGCCTCTTACTACCAGGACCTAGGAAACAAAATTAGGGAAAAAGAAGAAGAGGATGAGGAAGAGATATGAAAACTCCATGAGCCTTGTTTCTTCTTTAAAAATTAACTTTTAACTTCAAAATCTCACATCACGTTCATATCCAACTATATGCCTCTCCCTCTCCTCCACGGTGAGCCATTCCTCATTAAAAAAAGAAAGTAAAAAAGTATTTCAGCAAAACTACCAAAACATCGATGGAGTCTGATGGCATATGAATGTTCCATGCCCATAATTCTCCAACTCTGCAAATAAGGATGGCATATTTTTTTCGTCTTTTCCATGAACCTCATGTCACACACCCACACACTTACACAAACACCCTTCTGACATATACACACTACAACCACACTTCCATGAAACCCATGTGGATCTATCCCTTTGTAAGCAGTGACACAATTATCAGTTATCTCACTCTCTCTCTCCCTCCCTCCTTCATATCTCCTTCCTGTCTTCTCTCTCTTTCTCTCCCTCCCTCCTTTTCTTTCCCTTCTCTCTCCTCCCTTTCCTCCCTTTCCCCCACTCCCCATCTCTCACTCTTCCCACCCCCGCCTTGCTTCCCTGACACACACATTTCTTATGCCAGTTCAAACAACAGCAAAAGACTTCAGAGAGCTTGGATCAGCTTTTACAAAGCTTCATTGTGCTGGTCTATCTGGAGAGAGGGGAAGTTTAGATTAGACTGAGAGGGGAAACAACATCATTCTATCCTCTGCAAATTCCCATAGTCTCACTAGCTTCCAAAGGAAGAGCCACAGAATCTTGAGAGTTGGCAGTGACTTTAGTGAGACCCTTTTACTTTACAATAGAGGAGCCTGGCTCAGATACATTCAGTGACTTGCTCAAAGTCATGGAGCCAGTTAGTTGAAGAGACAGACCAAGAAGCCAAGTTTCCTGCTATCCAATCCAGGGCTCTTTCCATGGCCTCACTGTGCCAAGGAAGCTTCCTCTCCAGAGACTAAATCCACATATCTGGGATGTTGTCAACATAGATATTCTGCAAAGCCTTATTGATGCTCAATAAATGCTAAATAATAATAATAATAATAATATATGATCTCCTTCCCTTTATTGCAGAGGTGGGAGTCTATGGGGGTGGAATATTGTATATACTTTCAGATATGGTCAAAGTGTTAGTTGGTTTTGTTGGACTGATTTTTTCTACCTTTTTGTTCTTTAATCTTAGTGACAAGGGATGGCTTACTGAGTAGGTAAGGGGGATGGATACATTCAGACATGAAGGTGGAATAACAAAAGGCATCAATAAAAATAATTTTAAAAAATAGTATTGGCAAAAGCAACATTTGAGTCATTGTATCTAGCTTCCAATCTTAGCTCTGCAATCTACTAGTTGTATGATCACTAAGCAAATCACTTCACATCTCTGGGTGGGGCTCCTTTTTCTCATCTATAAAATGAAAGGGTTGGACCAGATCATCTCTGAGGTCCATTACAACTCTGAGTTTATGATCTGATGATTCCAGACATTGGAAGGTTTGGGTCTGCCAGACTAACTCCTCAGAAGCTACTCAATGTCCCCTAAGTATTTTGCTCACAGTTAAGAAAAGTTGCCGTTAGATGGATGGATGGTGTTGACTTGGTTATGTATAACCTTGTAGTCTAAACAGAACAGGGTTCCTACAGAATCAGTTAGTGAAGAGATACAGAACAGGTATAATTATATCTTTTTAAAAATAAAAAAATATAGCACTCTATTAAACAGTCAAGCATTGTCATTATGGAATGTCACCAATAAATTAGCATTTAAATGGCTCTTAAACAGAATTTGTGGTTAGGAGTACTATACAATTATCACTCTCCCTAAACCTCAATTGTTACCAATTGCTGCTTGGTCTAACCATGGTTTCTCCCTGAAGCCAGAAGAGAACACATCTTTCTAATTCACCGTGAGCTTTTCTTGATGTCCCAGGTTTGTTGGGCATTTGTCCAAGACTCCAAACCTTCTATCTGGCTTTGAACCAAAAGCCCTTGAAGGCAGCTTTTCTTCACTATTTCACATTGAAAGTCCTTTACATCCTAGCTCCACCCTACCTTTCTAGGCTTATTATACATTATTGTCCTTCATGTACTCCATGGTCCTGCCAAACCGGCCCTCTGGCAATTCCTCACACATAACATTCCATCTCCTGTCTTCCTGCTTTGGCATAAATGGACCTCCTTGCCTGGAACATTCTCTCTCCTCCCTCCTGCCCGTTAAAACCCCTACTTTCCTTCAGAGTTCAGCCAGTGCCACTTCCTATATGAGGCCTTTCCTGATTCTCCTATTAATGCCTCACCCACAAAATGATCTTGTAATTATTTTACACAGCATTTCTATATATGTATGTGTAGCTGTTGTCTTCCCCAGTAGAATGTAAACTCCTTGAGGGCAGGGACTGTTTGACTTATTGCGTTTTATCTGAGGGCCTAGTATAGTGTCTGTAATCTAGCAGGAGCTTAATGAAAGCCTGTTGATTGACTGGTCTTTTTGAAAGGCAGTGTAGTCTAGTATAGCCCTGAGCACTAAGGTATAGAGGTGTGTTGGGTTGTACTGTGGTGTGAAGTGGTATATAGTGGTGGGTGGAGGTGTATAATGGTGTGTAGTAGTGTGAAGCGGTATATGGTGGTATGAAGTGCTATGTAGAACAACGGAAAAATAATTTAATGTGGAATCATGACAACTAGACTCAAATCCTGCTGTAGATACTTACTGGCTACATAAGCCTCAGCAAGTCTTTCCCTGACCTCCAGTCCCACATCTCCAACTGCCTTCTAGACATCTCAAACTGGATGCTCTGTAGACATCTTAAATTCAATAGAGACAAGACTACACTCATCTTCTTTTCCCAAACTCCCCTTTCTTCCTAACTTTCCTATTACTATTGAGAGTACCACCATCCTCCCAGGCACATAGGCTTGCAACCCAACTGTCATCCTTGATCCTTCACGCCCTCCTGTCCTCCCTACCCCCAATCAGTGGCTAGGTCTTATCTTTGCTACCTTTACAACTTCTCCCCCTTCTCTCCTCTAACACCAACACCACACTGGTGCAAGTCCTGGTCACTTCATGCCTGGACTATTGCAATAGCCTGCTAGGTGATCTCCCTCCCTCATGTTCCTCCTCATTCTAGTCCATACTCCACTGTATCAAAGCAATCTTCCTAAATTCAGGTCTGAACATTTTTCCTCCCTACTCAATAAATTCCAGTGGCTCCTTATCACCTCCAGGATCAAATATAAAATTCTCTGTTCAGCATTCAAAGCCCTTCTCAATTTGTGGTATGAAGTGGGGGTGTAGTAGTGACAAGTGGCACATAGTGTTTTGAAGTGATATGTAATGGGATCAGGTGGTGTGTAGTAGTGTGAAGTGGCATATAAGTGACATGTGGTACTCTTAACTCTCCAGTATTATTATACCTTATTCTACCCCTCAACACACACACACACACACACACACACACACACACACACACTTTGATCCAGTGACACTGACCTCCTGCTTGCTTCTTCAACAAGATCTCCCATCTGCTTCCTCAGAATCTGCTGCCTAGAACACTCTCCCTCCTCCTCCTCCCTACCTCCAGGCTTCCCTGGCTTTCTTCAAGTCTCAGCTAAAGCCCCATCTTCTGCAAGATGCCCCTCCTAGTCCTCCTTAATTTTAGTTACTTCCCCCTGACACAGTTCCCAGCTTATTCTGTGAGCATGTCATTAGCATGTGGTTGTTTACATGCAGCCTTCCCCTTTAGTCGGTGAGCTCTTTGAGAACAGAGATTGTGGGGTTTTTCCCCATGTCTTTCTTTGTATTTCCAGTACTTAGCACAGTGCCTGGCACATAGTAGGCACTTAATAAACACTAGCTGATTGTGTCACTTACATTCACAAATGGTTTTCCCATCTATAAAATGGGAATAATAAAATCTGTACCATCTATCACACAGGATGGTTGTGAGCAGAGTCCTTTGTCAGTCTTTAAACTTTGTGTGAATTCCAGTTATTGTTCACAAGACACCTTCATCTGCTTATAATAGCAGAAAAAAATTTTTCCATTAGCCTTTCCACATTCCCTTTCAATCTTTCAATCCCTGCTTTCTCTCTGACTTTTCTAAGAGTCCAAGGGTTGCCTTGGGTATGGCACATTTTCAAATACCCCAGGCATGAAAACTTCTCTGTAATACTTTCATCCAGACAGAACAGGGAGATTTTCCTGTCCCTCCACTTGACTAGCTTGCTCCCAGCTTCCCCAGTTCTATTCTGTTAAATGCCAGCAAAATGTGATGGGAAGAGCACTGAATCTGTAGTCAACCTAGAAGCCAATCTGTCTCTGCCACTAACTCACTGTGTGACCTTGGGTAAGTAATTTCATTTTTCTGGGCCTCTAAGATCCCTTAAAATGCTATCCTTTAAGTCCTGATGTATGTTAGGGATAAAAAGATGAATAAGACATGGCTTAATAACAAAATCCTAAGACTCAGCTTTCTCATTTTTCAAGTGGGCGTAATACTTGTATTACCTACCTCACAGGGCTGTTGTGAAACTCAAATAAGTGGGTGCTTTATTGCTTCATAAATCTGAGCTATTATTATCTACATTTAATTGGTCCCCTTACCAAACAGGATATATAGGATTAATCTTCTCTGGTTATATCCCTACATACATCGAAAACAATTTAAATGGTCTGTCACAAGGTTTTCAAGAAAATCTTTCTCCACAGACAGTGAAAAAAAGGATAACATGAATTATCCTGGCAAGACACTTAAGAATATGTGTGAGGAAGGCAGCCACGCTAAGGGAGAGGAGAGAAGTTAACACAGTTGCCAAAAAACATACTGATTCTTTTTCAGATAGTAGCAATGCCTCCTTAGGAGAATGAAATGCAGCGGAGACTTTCAAACTCTTTACCACAGATGGAGGACTAACAATCACACGTTATCCTTATGATCAAGTGACAAGGTAATACAATCAAAGTGGGTTCTAGGTTGGGTTTCAGAAGACCTGTTTCTACCATTTATTCACAGTGTGGACTTGGGCACGTCTGAGCCTCAGCTCCCTCATCTATAAAAAGAAGAGCAATGTGCTTGAACAAACTGCTTCATCTTGAGCAGCAAACTGAAGTAATATGTCAGAGACCCAGAAAGGAGCAGCTGCAGGATGGTCACTAAATTCCTCTCTTCAGGACCTCAGGCAGACCACAGCAGAGTCCATCACATAAGATGTGTAAGAGCACAAATCCATCCCAGAGGGCTACCCAGTAGCCATAGGTAAAGATGTCCAAGAACTCCTGAACTGACCTCTATGCCTTTATACTAGTGTCTCAAGCTGTCTAAAGATGATGGGCATGCCAACTTAATGTCAATGGTTTTGGAATCTTGACTCTTTTGGACCTTGGACAAATCACCAGACTTGGACCTCGGATTTCTCACTTGTAAAATGAAAGCATTAAACCAGATAACATCCCTTTCAGTCCCAAACCTATGATTCTGTGATCCAAAGATACACTTTGGCTTCCCTAGTCAGAAGATGGATCTATTCAGGTGCATGTCCAGCAGTGGGGGCAGGGAGAGGGGAGGAAGTAGAAAGTAGACAGGAAGGGGAACAGTGAGAGTTGTGACATTTATGTTTTCAGACTGTGGTTTATTGTTTGCTCTTAGGTCCTGATTTAACTCGTGCACTAAACCTATAGCTGCCCCCTCTCACAGGCAGCCAGGCCAGTGGGCCAATCTCCTGCAAGCTCATCCCATCTTTGCTATATACCTCCAACAATTTTAGCTGTACACAGCTCAGAAAGCCTCTTCTTTTTGCCCCTACCCTTCTTCTACCATTTCTGAACTCAGCATGCCCCAGTCAGAAAACATGGTGGTATTGGGTGGATAGTGTCAGACTTAGAAATCAGGAAGAACCAAGTTCAAATCTTGCTATGTGGCCCTGGAAAATCATTTAATTTCTGTCTGCTTTGATTTCCTAAACTGAAAAATAAGGATAACGATAGCATCTATCTTGTTGTGAAGATTAAATGGTATAATATTTGTAAAGAACTTTTCTCACTTCTGAAGTTGAAATGCTCATACTGAAAATTTCACAATTGGCACCTCACACAGGTATGAGCTGGCTTCAGCACACTCCTAAGTATAGGTCTATTACACCTCCACAATCAGCAAATGCTATCACTCAGGGCTTGATTTATCACTTTGTTGATTGTCTAGACTTAAGAAAATGATGGAAAAATGGGAATAATACAGATTACACTTTAAAAGTATATCCTGTGCTGGGAGAGCTCGTTCTCCAACATTTACCAGCATGCCTCTGGAGTAGTGCTTGTTGGCTGTGAACTGATCACTAATTGATAATGTTCTATCATTACTTGAGTAACATGGACCAGGAAGTATCTAACAGGAGTTCAGGTGATAGAGGGGTACATGATGATCAAGGTGATGGGACAAAAGATTCATTTGGCACAGGTGACTACACAGGGAAGTGGAGCAGTGAGGAGGCAGACTGGTGTGATAGAAAGAACACTGACTTTGGAGTCAGAGGACCTGGGTTCAAATCCTACCACTGACACTTTCTGTGTCACCATGGTGAGTCACGTAGTCATTTTGGTCCTCGGTATCTTCATCTGCAAAATGAAAAGGTTGTACTAGATGACCTCTGAAATTTCAATTCTCAATCTATGATCCTTTAAGAAGAGAGGGGCAGTTAGGTAGCTCAATGGATAAAGCACCTGGCCTGGAATCAGGAAGACCTGAGTTCAAATCTGGCCTCAGACACTTACTAGCTGTGTGACCCTTGACAAGTCACTTAACCCTGTTTGCCTCAGTTTCCTTATCCATAAAATGAGCTGGAGAAGGAAATGGGAAACCACTCCAGTATCTTTGCCAAGAAAACCCCAAAAGGGGTCATGGAGAGTCAGACAAGACTGAAAATGACTGAACAGCACTAAGGAGAGAGGCTTAAGGATGTTTGTTAAAAAGTACTCAGGACAGTAATAGGACAGGGGAACCTATAATGATGCCTAATTGAAGAGAATGGAAGAGGGACAGCCTCTAGAGAGCCTCCCCAGGTAGAGGAGACCTTCCTAGCGTGAGCAGAGGAAGGTAAGTGACAGGAAGGCGAGCATCATCTCATCTCCCTGAGGGCAGATCGTGGCTTCACTCTTTGCTGTCACTGTTCAAGGACAAAGAGAAAGGGGAAATTCCTTCACTCATAGACCATGTCTCTAGAATTAGGCATTCTTTCATTCCTTTTTTTTCTAGGACCTAAATTATAGGGACAATAAAAGAATTGATCATTTTATGTATTTGAGGCCCAATGGGGACAAACCTAAGTCCTCCAGAGACCAAAATAAAGAACAAAGCCCAGTGCTTGACCTGAAACTTTACAACAGAACTTAGGTGAAGACTCCAAAACTGTAACCCCCAAGTAAAGGTCAGAAGTCAAATGGAATGACCTGTGACATGAAGAGGCATGATAGTGTGAGTAACAACAAAAAAGGCAATAGGTCTAGAAGGAATGATAGTTTAATGCTCTAGGCAATTGTAAGTTTGTAATTGTGTGTTATGTAGGCTGTGTGTAGTTTGTCCCCCCAAAATTTCCTGACTTTATAGTTAAGTTGGATCATGCATTGAGCTGCCTGTGTTTACTAGACTGAATAGACAGAGTGGGAGATCTGGGAGCACATAATGGAAAGAATTAATAGTAAATAACTCTGCAGTAAAGCCCAAGAGGTTATGGACTGCAACTTAAACATCTTTGTCTACTCATAGCAGTGCTTAATAAATTCTGAAAAATGAATGAGAATGAATGAACCAAAGAACAATGGTCTTTGAACAGAAATACCTTTTCCTCTCTTTTATCTTTTGGTTGGTGGTAGTAAAGATGGAACCAAGATAGATGCTAAGCCTCATAGTGCCCCCTAATGTTCAACCACCACTCACATTCCTGTGTTCACTGAAAGTTCTAAAAGCCCACCTTCTCCAGTCTTCCCAGAAAAGGAGAATAACAATTGTTCTCTAAGATACAGTAATTCAAAACATCCATCTATTCACCCTATGACCATCTTGAAATCTACCTTCAGGCATCACCCTATGTCTCCCCCATCTAGACCAGAACTCTTAGTTCTAGACCTGGAGCGCTATACCCTGGATCTATAGAAGGCATGCCCCCAGTCTCTGGAAATTTAATCCACTAATTTTTGGAACTCCTGTTAGAAGTTCTATTTCTTGATTTGTGACTGTGTGTGTATGCAAACTAGCCCCCTATATCTAGATGACTCCAGACTTCAGACCAGGCTTTACCTTCATATGTCATTCAGCCATCCACCCAAGCCAACTGGCAATCTGCCTACAGGCAAGTATATCTCTTACCACCCCAACCCTCCACTCTCTTGTCCATCTCTTGCTCTTGGCCCAACAATCAAATCAATAATCCTTCCCCTTCTGGAGAAGGCATGTCAATTGCTTGTTTTATACATCAACTCTACACCATCCTTGTACGCTCCAGAACACAATCTATATTCCCTGGTCTTCACTCTGCTATCTGTGCTAACTTCTTTGGTAGAATATAAGCTCTTTGAGGATAGGGACTGTCTCTCTTTTTGCATTTGCACCTCCAGAATTTAGTATGGTGCCTGGTACAATAGTAAAAGCCTAATAAACACTTTTTCATTTCTTCATTCTAGTTGTAGAATAGATTAGCAGGCTGGAATGTTGACCTGGAAATCAGGACCTTGGACAAGGGGGAGAAGATGAGTGTCCCACTGTGTCAGCTCTTGAGGGGACCGGCCTTAAATGAATTAGAGCTTTTTCCTCCAGATTCTTCTTTGCTATCCCTGTGATATCTATCCCCAGTAGAGTTTGTGGAAAAGAGTAGGTGGCTAATAATGCTAGATGATTGATTAACTGCTATCTCATTACTGAAATGCTTTGTCCCTGATAGAAGTAAACCACAGCAAGGTCCCAAACTTCAGGAAACTGCATTCATATCTCCCCCATTTGGGTAGGAAGAAAAGGACAGACACACAATGAATCAAAGGTCCTTCTACGTGTGTGTATTTTTATACAAAATACTTAGGAGAAACTGAGCTGAAAAACATTCCCTGGGCTCTGTGGCTCCACTTCCGGGAGGAATCCTGCCCTCTAGTGGTGCTTACAGCTTCCCTCAATCAGGGAAAGGGGCAAAAAGACATTAAAATACAAGATACCCTAAAAACCTTAGTGTAGTTTTAAGATCAGCAGGCCCCAATAGGAGGATCTTGAAGCCTCAGTGTAATAGATCTCTAAGCTAGATGAAGTTGCCACCGCATTTCCCATTCTTGGTCTCCCAAATTCTAGGTTTACTGGCATTCCAAGAAATGAGGCAAATGCAGTTGGCAGTGGTGTCCCTATTCTTGCTATAGCAGACTGTCAACCGGTACGTTGACGGATCTATAGTTGCAGCTATCTGGGAGATCCCTCCACTATGGCAGATCCCAACCTATCTATCATTTAGTATGTAAATCTTATAGTGGTGCCTAGATCTCAAAAGGGTTAAAATGCTTGCCCCCAGCTTCCCAGCTAGTGTTAGAGGTATAATTTGAACCCAGATCTTCCTGACACCAAGTCAAACACTCTATATCAACTATGCAATGATATATCTGTTAATGTCAGGTCTGTCTCCATACGAACATCTTCTCCTTCTCCCTCTCCCTGAGATGATCTCATTTGCTCAAAAGTTTTTGAAAAACCCTGAACACTCTTACCCTAGATTTTTGCCAAGTCCTATCCTCTAGGAGAGATTTGATCTCAGATCTTGTTGGCTCGGAATCTTTCCAACAGGACCAAAATAAGTCTGTGGATCCTTTCAGTAAATCAAGGCAGAGGTAATGGAGAAGGGAAAAGTAGAAAGGAAGGGGAAAAGTAGAAAAGGAAATCAAGGGAGAGGAGGGAAGAATAGAAATGTCTGGTGACAAATGGTTGAGATATATAGTATAGAGCACTACATTTGAAGTCAGAGGAGCTGGGTTTGAATCTCACTTCATTCAATTCCTAAAGACATGGTGATGGGACAGCTAGGTGGTACAGTGATTAAAGCACCAGCCCTGGAGTCGGGAGGATCTGGGTTCAAATCCACCTTCAGACACTTAACACTTACTAACTGTGTGACCTTAGGTAAGTCGTTTAACCTCAACTACCCTTAAAAAAAAAGCAAAAAAAAAAAAAAGATACGGGGACATGGTGCATAGAGAACTGGTCTTAGAGTCAGGACGCCTTGGCTGAAAACTAGCCTTTGACATATTTTAGCTGACCCTGGGCCTCTCTGAGACTCAGTTGACTCACCTGAAAACTGGAGATGATAAGAGCAACTACTTCACAGGGTTGTTGGAAGAATCAAAGCAGATAATGAACGCAAACTTCTCTGCAAAGCTCCATCTAAATCTGAACTCATTTTATTGGGCAAGTACTTTCCCCTCCCTGAGTCTTTGTTTCCTGATAACTAAAATGAAGAGTTTGGACCAAAGATCTCCAGGGTTCCTTCCAGCTCTAAACCCTATCCATTTTATTTGCTGACCTACTAGTGGTCAGTGAAGTAAAAGTGAGGGGAGAGGAAAAGTGGAGAGTGTGCCTACTCGATTAGATGGTAGAAGTCAGGATTCCTAATAGAACCATTTGGTTTTATAGGGACATTTTGGAAGGGGAGCCCGGTCACCCATCTCAACAGGCTGTCTTTTTGTAGGCAGCATGCAGTTTCAGGGACCATGTGTAACTCATTACTGCTACGAGGCTCTTGTTTGCAGTCTGTTCTGTGTGATGTCACAAACCCAGTGGATGGGGATGGGGCTCAGGGGAAGCAATGACTGTAATATTTTTCTGACACTAACACCTCTCTCTGGCCCTCAGAAAGCATTGGAGGGGGGCTACAGAAAGGGAGCTGGGCTCAGCCAGAACACCGCCCAAACCTCCTCCTCCTTCTTTTTGACTCTTCCTCCTCCTCCTCCCCTTGGCGCCAGGCTGGAAGGGTTCACAGCTGTACAGGCATAAAAACAATGGAGAGAAATGAAGAAAAGGGAGGGGGAAGAGAAAAGAGGAAACTAGTAGAGAAGCAAAGAGAGAGGAGGGAATAGGGAGCACACCCAGATGGCTCCTTCTTTAGATTTTTTTTCCGACATTTAGGTTCACAGGTCATTGGAGGTCATTTAATCCAACCAACTTTCATTTTACAGATGAGGAAACTGAGATATAGAGATGGGGAAGTGGCTGATTCAAGGTCACTGGGCTACCTTCGAAGTCATCTAACCAGCCCCTCATTCCACAGATGAGAACACCTTAGCACAAAAACTCTTTCACTTGTCTTGGACAGCACTTTGCTTGGCAACCCCGTCCCTCTCCCCACTTCAGAAACCTTCCTTTGTTTGTTTTTGCCAAAAAGGACCATTTTCTCAGCAACATCTGCTATGTGGTACAGCCTCAGGGTGGCACAGAAGAAAGACCACTGACCCTGGAGCCAGACCTGGTTCAAATCCCATCTCTGACATTTGCTACCTGTGTGACAAAAAAATCCTGAGCACCCCAGGGCTCCCACAAACTGAGCATCTAGGACAATCTTTTGGCTGCTACAGGTTTCGTAGTTTCAGAATGGAGGCTCCAGTAATCATCCTTCTCAATCCCCAATCCTCTTTTTCCTTCCTCTCCATCCACCCTGATCACATCTCCTTGGGTATCTTCCAGGATTTGTAGTTTGCTGGATTTCAACTAGACTTCCTCTGCTACGTTGTGCCATTAGGCCGTATCAGCCTTAATTTCCTCATCTGTGAAATAAAGGCCTTAGAGGTCCCTTGCAGGTCCTGTGATCCTTCTTCAATGTGCTGCATATGAACTTCTCTCTACTATAAGCAGAAGAGGACTGATGCAGGAATTGAAAGACCTTGGACCAATCCCTTTATTTCTCTGGGCCTCCGTTTACACATCTGTAAAATAATGGGCTGGACTAGATGGTTTCTAATATTCCCTCAGGGGCAACAAGGTGGCACAGTGGGTAGATTGCTGGGCCTAGAGTTAGGAAGACACCTCTTCCTGAGTTAAAATACTTACTAGCTGTGTGACCCTGGGCAAGTCACTTAACCCTGTCTGCCTCAGTTTCCTCACCTGTAAAATGAGCTGGAGAAGGAAATGGCAAACCACTCTGGTATTTTTGCCAAGAAAACCCCAAAATGGGGTCACAAAGAGTCAGGCACAAATGAAAAACAAGCTACAATGTGCCCAGAAAGAACTGAGATGGGTACTAAGTACTGCCAGGCCAGATTTGGGGCAGACATACATAATTACAGAGTCTCAGCATCAGAAGAGTACTCAGTAGCCATAAGGCCAGATGGCACCTAAACAGAGCATCCTTACAATAACATTTTTAAAAATCAATGATCATTTTTATTAAGTACCTACTATGTGACAGGTGCTATTCAGAATGCTGGAGATATAAAAATCAAAATGGTGCTAGACATTGGGGGAGTCCAAAAGGCCTCGTGTAGAAGGTGGTATCTATGTTGTCTTTGCCAAGGAGAATGATCATGAGAGAAGTTTAGTTTTGTTTTGTTTTTTTGCTTTTTGGAGGGCAATTGGGGTTAAGTGACTTGCCCAAAGTCACACGGCTAGTAAATGTGTCAAGTGTCTGAGGTCAGATTTGAACTCAGGTCCTCCTGACTCCAGGGCCAGTGCTCTATTCACTGCACCACCTACCTGCCCCATGTGAGAGAAGTTTTGAAGGAAATAAGTGATTCTGAGAGGCACGGGTGAGGTTGGAGTGAGTGGTCTAGGCATGGAGGGCAGCCAGTACAAAGGGAAGGGGGAGCCAGAGGACCACGTGG
>JAQQSW010009799.1:0-13143 GCA_028646575.1 Pseudocheirus occidentalis
TCATTTGTAATGAGTGCTGTGATCTTTATGGATATCATTGTTTCTATGGGTGAGTAAAAGGGCCTATTCTATGCCCCATACATGTTTATATAAAGTACTTCCTTTACATCCCCCTTTTGGGGCTAAGAAACCCTAGGCCAGAGCCAATAAGGGTTTTTTCCCCCTCAAGAATAGAGGTAGAGTTGGAATGAACGACTGGGAAACCTAACACCCCCATTAAGAAGTCAGTGAATTATGAATATTTGTTACAAAGGTTTTGTTTTCCTTTTCCTAATAGTTAGGGCGGGAAAGCAAGTGGGGAGAAAGTAGTTGGGGGAAAAAAAAAAAGGAAAAGCAAGTCATCAAAGTGTCTTTATTTTTTAAGATTTATCTTTTGTTACATTTCAAGTTCCAAGTTGTTTCTGTCTCTCCTTCCTTCTCTCCCAACTCTGAATTAGAGAAGGCCAACATTTGATGCATGCGGAACCATACAAAGTATACATCCATTTTTCAGTTCTTTCTTTGAAGGTGGATAGTATTTTCCTTTATAAGTCCTTTGTAGTTGCTTTGATTTATTATATTACTCAGAGTAGCTTAGTCATTCACAGTTACTCTTTGAACAATACTGCTGTTATTGTACACAGTGTTCTCTTGGTTTTGCTCATTTTACTCTGCATTATTTCATGCAAATCTTTCCATGTTTTTCTTTTTTTTTTTTTGGTCACAATTTTTTAAAATTAAATTTTATGTTTTTTATTTTGCATTCATTTCCATAAGATTTTGAGTTACAAATTTGCTCTCCATCTTTCTTCTACCCACCACTCCAAAACAGTCATCTCACTGAATACCTCCTCCCCAATCTGCTCTCTCCTCATGCTCCCTCCAACTTTTGGATAGCACGAGATGGATCTCCATACCCCACTGCCTGTATATCTTATTTCCTAGTTGCATTAATAATAATAATAGTAATAAAATAATAACAATAATAATTTTTAACATTTTATTTTATTTTATTTTTATTTTTGCTTTTTGGAGGGCAATTGGGCGTAAGTGACTTGCCCAGAATTACACGGCTAGTAAGTGTGTCAAGCATCTGAGGCCAGATTTGAACTCAGGTCCTCCTGACTCCACGGCCAGTACTCTATTTACTGCACCACCTACCTGCCCCCTAAATATTTCATTTTAAAACTTTGAATTCCAGATTCTTTCCCTTCTTCCCTTGTCACGCACCCTTACTGGGAAAATAAGCAAATCAATATAGGTTGTACACGTGTAGTTATGCAAAACATTTCCATAGCAGACATATTGTGAAAGACTGACTATATATTTCACTTCATCGTATCTGATCCCCCACTTGTTCTATTTTCTTTTTTTTTTCTTTTTGCATTTTGGAGGGCAGTTGGGGTTAAGTGACTTGCCCAAGGTCACATGGCTAGTTTTTGTATTAAGTGTCAGAGGCCGGATTTGAACTCAGGTCCTCATGACTCCAGGACTAGTGCTCTATTCACTGTGCCACCTAGCCACCCCTCTTCTATTTTCTACTTTGACCTTGTCCCTTTTCAAATGTGTGCTTCGAACTGCCCTCCAACCACTCCAATCTATACTCCCTTCTATTATCCCCCTGCTTATCCCCTTCCCCCCTACTTTCCTGTAGGGTATAATACCCAATTTAATGGGTATGTTATTCCCTCCTTAAGCCAAATTCAATGAGAATAAGGTTGACCCATTCTCTTCTGCCTTCCTATTCTTCCCCTCCATTGTAATGGTTATCCCTTGCCTCTTTTATATGAGATAATTTACCCTATTCTGTCTCTCCCTATCTCCTCTCATTATATTCTTCTCTCATCTCTTAATTTTATTTTTTAAATATCATCCCTTCCTATTCAATTGATCCTGTGTCCTCTGTCTATGTATACCTGGACACATATGTATGCATACTCCTATATGTATCCATACACATATATACCCTCTTATATAGACATAGATATGTATGTATACATATATGTGTTTTATACACACACACATTTATATTCCCTTCAATTATCCTCATACTGAGAAAAGTTTCATAAGTTAAAATGATCCTTTTTCCATGTAGGCAAGTAAATAGCTCAATTTTGATAAGTTCCTTATGATTTCTTTTCCCTGTATACCTTCTCATGCTTCTCTTCTTGTATTTGAAAGTCAAATTTCTATTCAACTGTGGTTTTTTTCATCAAGAATGCTTGACAGGTGGCTAGGTGGCACAGTGAATAGAGCACTGGCCCTGGAGTCGAGGACCTGAGTTCAAATCTGGACTCAGACACTTAACACTTACTAGCTGTGTGACCTTGGGCAAGTCACTTAACTCCAACTGCCCCTCCCCCCAAAAAAGCAAAAAAAAAAGAATGCTTGAAAGTTCTCTATTTCATTGAATGACCACGTTTTCCCCTATAGCATTATACTCAGTTTTGCTGGGTAGGTGATTCTTGGCTTTAATCCTAGCTCCTTTAACTTCCAGAATATCATATTCCAAGCCCTTCAATCCCTTAATTAGAAGCTGCTAGATCTTGTTTTATCCTGATTGTGTTTCCACAATATTCAAATAGTTTCTTGGCTGCTTGTGATATTTTCTCCTTGATCTGGGAACTCCAGAACCTGGCTATAATATTCCTAGGAGTTTTCTTTTTGGGATCTTTCTCAAGAGGTGATTGGTGAATTCTTTCAATTTCTATTTTGCCTTCTGATTCTAAAATATCAGGGCAATTTTCCTTGAGAATTTCTTGAAGGATGATTTCTACGTTCTTTTTTTTGGTTTCTGGAAGGGGGAAGGCAGGTCAATTGGGGTTAAGTGAGTTGCCCAATGTCACATGGCTAATTTTGTGCTAAATGTCTAAGATCATATTTGAACTCAAGTCCTCCTGACTCCAAGGCCGGTGCTCTATTCACTGTGACACCTAGACACCCCTAGGTTCTTTTTTTGATCATGGTTTTCAGATAGTCTAATAATTTTTTAATTGTCTCTCCTGGATCTATTTTCCAGATCAGTGCTTTTTTCAAGGATATATTTTACATTGCTTTCTATTTTTTCATTTGTTTGGGTCTATTTTGTGATATCTTGATTTCTCCTAAAGTTATTAGCTTCCATTTGCTCCAATATAATTCTGAAGGAATTATTCTCTTTAATGAGCTTTTGAAACTGTTTTTCTATCTGGGAAATGTGACTTTTTAAGGCATTCTTCTCCTCATTGGCTTTTGGGGCCTCTTTGGCCATTTGAGTTAATCTTTTTTAAGGTGTCATTTTCTTCAGTCAGTTTATTGGTGCTCTTTTCATGATCTTCTTGTAGCATTCTCATTTTTCTTCCCAATTTTTTCTCCACTTCTCTTACTTGATTTTCAAAATCCTTATTGAGCTCCTCCATGGCCAGTAAGCAGTTCATTTTTTTCTTGGAAGCTTTTGGTGCAGGAGTTTTGACTGTGTTGTCTTCCTCCCATTCCACGCTTTGATCCTTTTTGTCCCCAAACAAGAAATCTAAAGTTTGATGGCTGTGCTCACTGTGCTTCCTTTGCTTGCTCATGTTGCCACTCAATTGCTTGACTTTTGAGCTCTTTGCCATGGTAGAATTCTGCTTCCAAAATGGAGACAGCTTTGTCCCAAATCGCTGGGTTTTTTACAGTTGCTGGAGCTATTAGATGGACACCCCCTCTACAGTCCCCACACACTCTGGCTCAGTGGTCACACACCTCAGGACCACCACCCAAGACCATGATCCAGATCCAGGCAGGTTAAAGCTAGAGTAATTACCCTCTGAATGGTTGCTTGGCCCCTCTACAATCTGCAGGCCAGGAGCTCTGAAGAAGCCATATGGAAGCTGCTGTGCAGCCGCTGTACCTCAGTTCTCACCCCAGGTACAGGGGCTGGACCTGCTCTTGCATCCCCCCCCTCTCCCCCAGTGCCAACAGAGTTCCACACTGACCTTTTACTTTGTCTTTGACATTTACAGGTTCATGTTTCTGGAAACCACCACAGCTGCTGGTGTTCCACTCACCTGATGTCTGCTCCAGCTGCTGCTGGTTGGGGCTGCACTGGGGTTAAAACCATGGGCTCACACAGGCTGGGCTTGGCTCCCAGCATGCAATGGATACTTCCTGTCTGCCTGCCAGGCTGCCTTCAGCAGGAGGTTTGTTTCTCTCTGTCACTTTGTGGATTCTGTAGCTCTGACATTTGCTTAGAGTCATATTTTATAGGTATTTGAGGTGGTTATTTGGTGGATTTCACAGAGGTTTCTTGCTTCTATGCTGCCATCTTGGCTCAGCTTTCCATGTTTTCCTAAAACCAAACTGCTCATCTTTTCTTTTTGTTTTGTTTATGTTATTTTGGTTTTTTCCATGTACATATAAAGACAATTTTTAACATTAATTTTTTGTAAAATTTTGAATTCCAAATTTTTCTCCCTCCCTCCTTCCACTTCTTCTCTAAGACAGCAAGCAATTTGTTATAGGTTATATGAGTGCAATTGTGTAAAACACATTTCCATATTAGTCATGAAACAGAACAAAAGGAAAAAACTACTAAAAATGAAAGTGAAAATAGTATGCTTCTATCTGTATTTAAACTCCGTTAATGCTTTCTCTGGATAAGGATGACATTTTCCATCATTAATCTTTTGGAATTATCTTGGATTATCGTACTACTAAGTCAATCATAGTTGGTTACTGCACAATGTTGCTGTTACTGTGTATAATATTCTTCTACTTCTGTTCACTTCACTTAGCATCAGTTCAAAATCTGCTCCCTCATCATTTCTAATCTGTTCATCTTTTCTTATAACTCAGTAGAATTCCACCACAATCACATACAAAAGTTATTCCACTGTTCCCTACTTCTGGGCATGCCCTCAATTTCTAGCTCTTTGCAACACAAAGAGAGCTGCTATACATATTTCAGAACATATAGCTTCTTTTCCTTTTTCACTAGTCACCTAGGGAAATAGACCTAATAGTGGCATTACTGGACCAAAAGGTATGCATGGTTTTATGGCTCTTTGGGTTTAATTTCAAATTGTTCTCCAAAATGTTTGGATCAGTTCACAATTCCACCAACAGTGTATTGGTGTCCCAATTTTTTACCATCCCCTCCAGCATTTATCATTTCCCTTTCTATTATTTTAACCAAGCTGACAGGTGTGAGATATCTCAAAATTGCTTTAATTTGTATTTCTCTTATTAATTATAGTTTAGAGTATTTTTTCATGTGACTATAGATAGCTTTGATTTCTTCTTCCAAAAACTGCTTGTTCTTATTCTCTGACCATTTATCAGTTTGGGAATGACTCATATTCTTATAAATTTAACTCCTTTCTCTGTGTATTTGAGATATAAGGACTTCATCTGAGAAATTTGCTATAAGATTTCACCCCAGTTTTCTGCTTTCTAGGTTATATTGATTTTATTAGTACATATTAATTTTATTGATATTACTACATATATTGATTTTAATAGTACAAAAACTTTCTAATTTAATATAATCAAAATTATCCATTTAATATCTCATAATTATCTCTCTTGTCCATTCATAAATTCTCTTATTCATAAGTCTGATAGAAAATATGTTCCATGCTCCTCCAAGTTATTTGTGATATCTCCCCTTTTGTCTAGGTCATATATCCATTTTGACCATATCTTGGTAAATGGTATAAGATGGGGTAGGGAACCTGCAGCCTCAAGGCCATATGTGGTCCTCTAGATCCTCAAATACAGCTGTTTGACTGAGTCCAAGCTTCACAGAACAGATCTCCTTAATAAAAGGATTTGTTCTATAAAACTTGGACTCAGTCAAAAGGATGCACCCAAGGACCTAGAAGGCTACTTGTGGCCTCAAGGCCACAGATTCCCTACCCCTGGCGTAAGATATTGGTCTATACCTAGTTTCTCCTAGACTGCTTTCCAGTCTTCCTAGCAATTTCTGCCAAATAGTAAGTTCTTATCCCAAAAGCTTAGATCTTTGCACTTACAGAACATGAGGTTACTATAATCATTTACTACTTGGTCTTATATACCTACTCTTATATACCTATCCACCAAAGTGTCTTTCTAAAAAAATATTGATACCTTTTGTTTTACAACCCTAAAGTTTCTCCCTAGATCTCTTTCTCTCCCACTTCCCAAAAAACCTTGCCTTATAACAAAGAATTTAAAAAGAAAAAATTAAGAAAAACCAATCACTATGTTTTTAAAAATTATATGCAATATTCCATAGCCATGTACTCCCAAGCTCTGCAAAAGAGTAGGGGAAGGTGCCTTCACTGAAGCATCTCTCTCCTTTTTTTAATTTTAGAAAATACATTTTTAATTTTTCAGTCATCAATATTCTTTTTCTTTCTCCCTTCCTTTGTTCTTTTTTTCTTCCTTCCTTTCTTCCTTTCATCAGCTTTACCAGTCTTATGGGTATGAGATAGAATCTCAGAGTTGCTTTGATTTTTATTTCTCTAATTATTAGGGATTTCGAGCATTTTAAAAATATAGCTTGGTTTTCTTCCTCTGAGGCCTCAGATCATTTATCAATTGGGGAATATCTTTTATTCTTATAAATTGAATCAATACAGTTCCTTGTACATCCTGGACAAGAGACTTTTATTGGAGAAACAGTGCAAAGATGAAGAGAAGACAGTAGAATTAAAACTAGAAAGAAAGTACAGACAAGCAGGCCAGCTTTGAAAGCTAGGGGTTGAATTTATAATATAATTTAAAAGAAAAATAGTTGTATATAATAGTGATCTATGGTTTCATGTATAATCCTCTCTGTTCAACTCTTCATCTGGAGATGTTTATTTAATTTGGTTTTTGTTGGTTCAGAATAAAAATAAATAAAGGAAATCAGACAATCATGGAGCAGGAAAACTAGAAGGCAAATAAAGGACAGATTACCAACTATTGTGGTCTCTACCAGGTGATACTCAGCCGCTGTACTATACACACATACATACTAAGCAGTTTTGGGAGGGAGGACACTAGCAACTGAGGAGAACAGGAAAAGTTTTATACTGTATGTAGCACTTGAGCTGAGTCTTGAAGAAAATCAGGGATTCTAAGTGTTGGAGAAAAGGAGGGAACACCTTCCTGGCATCAGGCATAGTCGATACATAGGCTTGGAGATGGGGAGATGGATCATTTTCTGTAAACAGGAAAGAAATATGTTTCATCATTGACTGTACCCAATAGTGATTATTACACTTAATATAAATAAATTATTCTTCCTTCTAGGGTTGTTTTTATTAGCATTGCTGTGACAATATACCATATACTCTTCTGATTCTGCCTTCTTTGGTCTGTAGTCTCTCATTTATCTTAATTCCTCATATTCGTTGTTTCTTACTGCAAATAATCCATCACATTTAATTTTTTAAAAAAGCTTACATTTATACAGCACTTACTATGTGCCAGGCATCGTGCTAAGCACTTTACACTGATTATCTTATTTGATTCTCACAACAACACTGGGAGGTAGGTGCTGTTATGATCCCATTTCACAGAAGAGGAGACAGAGGTTAAACAATTTGCATAGGGTTACATTGCTGGGAAGAATCTGAGGTCAGACTTGAACTCGGGTATTCCTGATTCTAAGCCAGGTGCTCTGTGCACTATGGTGCCACCTTACTGCTTGTACCATTGATGTATCACAATTTACTTAAGGAATTTGCCAATCAATGGTGCCCATTGTGTTCCCAGGTTTGTTTGTTTGTTTGTTTGTTTTTTGCTGGCACCAAAAGAATGCCTGTGAATATCATATTATACATATACTCCCTCTTGGGATCATATGTCCAGGAGTGGACTTACTAGGTAACAGACAAGATTTAAATAATTAAATTTTATGTTTTTTAATGTACTATCAGTACAATATAGTGTTCGAAACAGCTTAACGTTAGAATGGCCGTAGTTTTTTTTTTGTTTTGTTTTGTTTTGTTTTTACCAAAGTGGCCACAGTATTTAGAACAAAGAACAAAAGAATAATCATCTGGTTTCTCTAAGGGGGAAACCCTCCTTACTTAATCATTCAATCATTTCACAATACAAGTCAGTCTTCCACTCATAAATCATTTAATTTTATGTACT
Organism: Pseudocheirus occidentalis; assembly: GCA_028646575.1. Taxonomy (NCBI): domain Eukaryota; kingdom Metazoa; phylum Chordata; class Mammalia; order Diprotodontia; family Pseudocheiridae; genus Pseudocheirus; species Pseudocheirus occidentalis. The sequence goes on from JAQQSW010009799.1 coordinate 8,068, forward strand.
ATCATTTGCAGTTAAGTGCATTAAACATAGGTTCATGTGTATAATTGGGTGTGATAGTTATCTGTGTATCATATTTCCCTACTACACTGTAAGCTCCACGAAGGCAGGAGGCAACAAGTATTCTATAAGGGACCTAAAACATTTTTGATGAATTGAATTAACTCTTCAATATTCAATTATTCACCAGCTTCATTACTCCTCCATGGAGCCTTTTGGATTCTCCATTTCCTGGACATTTCCACAGCCATGACTTTAATCCAGATCTTTATCGTGTTATACCCTGTTTAGTGCAACAGTCATAGTTGTTCTCTTTCGCTGTTGCTAGCCTCTTCTAATTAGTCCTGTATTTTGCTCCTGGAATACTCTTTCTCAAACAGTTTTCATCAAAGGCAAAATGATAACAGTAGCAAAAGAATTGGACTTTGTTCAAGAGAGATCTGGGTTCAAAAATCATCACTAACATTGACTATCCGTGTGACCACAGGCCTCAAAGGCCACCTGGAAGACTGAGGTTTCTTCTGGGTCCTAGGGCCAGCTGAACTGCTGGAAGAATGAAGAAACATGACCAGGATAAGACTTTGTTTGTGGCTTGGTTGATCCTTGAGTTCCTAGCAAGTTCCCAGCAACAGAAGTGGTGAAGGTTTTGAGGTGTGTTAGACCCTGTGAGCTTCAGTGTGTACTAAGAACTGCCCTGAGGACTGGATAAGAACCTGGGAGCTGTCTGCCTCTGAATCCAGGTGACTGTCTGGTGGATTCAGGTAGGAGATGGGACCATGGAAGGGGATCCAGGGAATCTGAGAGACCACATGGAGTCAAGATGAAGAAAAGGTCTCTTCTTGGATATTGAACTTGTGATGAAATTGAAGTTTACTAGACACTAAGGGGTGGAGTGTTTGTGTAATTTTCTAATGAATGTATGTAGTGATTAATGATACTTAGTAATTGTGAATCTGGATAAATGACTGATTAAATTAACTAATGATTGCCCCATGAGTGGAAGACTGACTTGTATTGTGAAATGATTGAATGATTAAGTAAGGAGGGTTTCCCCCTTAGGGAAACCAGATGATTATTCTTTTGTTCTTTGTTCTAAATACTGTGGCCACTTTGGTAAAAACTATATGGCCATTCTAATGTTAAGCTGTTGCAAACACTATATTTCCGTTTTCTGTGCTAAGATGTAATGTTGTGAATAGTATATTGTGATTTATTGTGAATGTTTGCCTTGATTTGTAATGGAATAAATGAAGTATTCACTATACTGTGTAATCAGAACCTTAAATGATGTTCACAGTAGCATTCTTTTGGGAAGCTGCTTGTGCATGGCATTATATTGTGGCCCTTACCTCTTTGAGCCTCAGTTTCCACTCATTATTTTACAAACGATACCTGAAAAATCCTATATTTCTGCCTAGGAAAAGATTTCAAGGAGGTCAATGAGATATACAGCTGGCTAGTCAAAAGAACTTTGGGGCTTTTCTCTTTGATCTCATTTGGTCTATGAAGACTGCTAGAAATCATTAGTAGGCTCTAGTGTAAATTCGAAGCAGCTTACAGGGATCAATCTCTTTCTTTCTCCTATGAACTTGTTCTTGACTCAGTATTTCAGTTCTTCACAACATGAAAATCCTGGTTCTTCTAGAACTAGCAAGCAAACCCAAATCTCTAAAGATTTAAAAATCCTTTTTGGCCCAAGACAATCTCCTCTCTGGTGCTGAAATTCTTTCCAGATTCTGGAATGTAGCCACAAGCAAGTCCTATAAGACTTCTTTATTTACTAAACAGTCTTTACAAATTATTTAATGACCTGTTGTCTTAGTTAATAGTATTTTAACTTTTTCATTGGAATTCTTTCCTTCATCTAGAGAGGAGACCAGCAGAGATTCTTAACCTAGAGCCCTGAACTTTAAAAAAACTTTTTATAACTCTTTCAATATAAATTTAAAAGTATTATTGTGAGAAGGTAAAGAACCATTGAACTAGGGTGTAATCTTTACTCCCACTTTCTACCTCCCCACACACAGGGACTTTAGTCCCTTTTTTTCTTAGTGTTAATTATTAATTCAAAATGTTGATTTTTTTTCCACTTCTAGTTTTCCAAAGCCTCATTCTTACAGTCTTAGGTTTTCAGCTTTGATTCAATTGGCCCCAGACCTGGATTTGTAAAACTTGGACAAATCAAACAAAACTAAAACAGTTGTCTTGCTGCAATTTATTTATCCAACCATAATGTTTACTTGATAGGCAGGTATAAGGAAATGCTAGTCTCCATTGCTCAAATGCCATTAGAATGACTCCCAATGAGTAAGACTAAATCTTTCCATTTCAATCAAATTCAATCTTACTAGTATTTCTAGCTGTAGTTTTTGTCTTCAAAGGCCTAGAACGGTATCATGAATACACTGAATGCTTGGATGTTTGGTGAATGTCAGTTATCTGACATAGAGTAGTAGAAGAATGAGCAATTATAGGTGACTATGATCAATCTGTATAATTTTTGTATTTCTGCCTTTTGAGGAAAGTGTATTTTTGTTTAGATATAGGTAGGATGCTTTGTGTGTTTTTTTAAGCCTTGTTTATCTGAATAATAGATTTTAGTCTCCCTTTCGCCAGTGTAAGCAGTTTATGAAAATGACGAGGTATAAAGTAATGTCAAGTAAAGGGTGATATTACCTACAATTAGTATGATTTGTTCAGATTAAAAGGACCATACATAATATCTTTGATTCCTGGGCCTCTGCTTAGGCTTCCCACTTTTGAAATAATGATAGCAAAAAATAAAATAAAATAATGATAACAATAATAACAGAATAAAATTAATCACTTGGACATAATAAGTAGATAGATCTGTATTGTGGTAACCTACAAAAAGAAAGAAACCTTAATGGAGCACCTTATGGTTTTGTTGTTCCAAGCTGTTCTTGCTCCCAAAGACTCAGCAATATTGGTAGGACTGTCTGTGCCCCACTCAACAATTGCTTTTGTTTACAATAAATGTATAATAATAATAATAACAACAGCTAACATTTATTTACATCTTTTACATTTATAAAGCATTTTGCATGTTTTCTCATTTGATCCTCACAACAGCACTTTGAGATAGACATTATTGTTATCACGGTTTTATTTATAAGAAAACTAAGTCTATGAGAGGTTAAGTGAATTACTCAGGTTTTCACACAGCTAGTAAACACCCAAGGCAGGATTTGAACACGGGCCTTTATGATTACAAATTCAGCATTCTAAACACTATGCCATTTAGCTGCCTTTGTATCTATTTATATCCTTACGTCTATACCTATGTAATACATGTCTATGCATATATTCACACATATATATTTGTATATACAAGTATATATTCATATATATATGTCCGATATTGTGTTCATGGAATTAGAAGAATTGCTTTTAATTGCTCAGTATTCTTTATGCCCTCATTAGCATTCTTTACCTGCCCTCTCACCTAATAGTCTCTGGCCCCCCACAAAAAATTCAGCTCATGTGAGTATCTATAACTTGGGGCTCACCCAAGAGTCTTTCTTTTTTTTCTTTTTGGAGGGGGGAAGGCAGGGCAATTGGGGTTAAGTGACTTGCCCAAGGTAAAATGGCTAGTTTTGTGTTGTGTCTGAGGTCACATTTGAACTCAGGTCTACCTAACTCCAGGCCAGTGCTCTATTTACTACACCACCTAGCCACCCTACCCATGATTCTTAAATTCTAAACCAGAAGGGCATTGGCTCTGGCAGATTCTTTGAAGCTATAAGAGCTTTGATCTGGGTATGGAATTGACTACATTCAAGATAGTAAACTGATTTGCATTTGGGAAACTGTGGTGTTGGGTTGTCTTGTTTTTTTTCATGATCTTAAGCCATTTCCTGATACCAAAACTTGCTTTGTTGTTGTTGTTGCTGTTGTTGTTGTTTTGTTTTATTTCCAGGGGAAAGGCAGGGCAATTGGGGTTAAGTGACTTGCCCAAGGTCACAAGGCTAGTAAGTCTTAAGTGTCTGAGGCCAGATTTGGACTCAGGTCTTCCCGACTCTAGGGCCAGTGCTCTATTCACTGTACCATCTAGCCACCCCCAAAGCTTGCTTTTTCAGTACCAATATGTCTAGTGATGCTAGAATCAAAATTGTAGATGAACCAAGGGGCAATGGAGAGGAATATGGTTAGAACAACCAGACTGCATCGTTATACCAGCAACTAGGTAACATGGTGAATAGAGTGCTGAGTTTAGAGTCAGGAAGACCTGAGTTCAATTATGACCTCAGATACTTATTAGCTGTGTGACTTTGGGCAAGTTAATCAATAAACATTTATTAAGTGCCTTCTATGTGCCAGGCACTATGCTAAGCACTGAGGGTACAAAAAGAGGCAAAAGACAGTCCTTGCCTTCAAGGAACTTACAATCTAATGGGGGAGACAACACACAAACAAATATATACAAAGTCAAGTTTATACAGGATAAAAATAAATAATTAACAGAAGAAAGGCCCTAGGATTAACCTCCGTCTGCCTCACCGGTTTCTTCATCTGTAAAATGGGGATATGATAGCAGCGACCTCCCAGAGTTGTGAATATCAAATGAGATAATATTGGTGAAGAACTTTGCAAACCTTAAAGGTCCATTAAAAAGTTAGCCATTCTTATTAAGAGCAAGAAGTCAAATATTTGTTTTGTTTTGGAGGGCAATTGGAGTTAAATGACTTGCCTAAAGTCACACAGCTTAACACACAGCTAAGCGTGTCAAGTGTCTGAGGCCAGATTTGCACTCAGGTCCTGCTGACTCCAGGGCCAGATTGATTCACTGCATCATCTAGCCATATTAAGAGTAAGAATGATCATAAAAGGAGGTGGGCTGGTTATATATCGAGAACAAAGGATAAAATATGGAAATTCCAATAATTTACTGGGTGGAATCTACAAAATATTACAAGACTGAGGTAAAAGTGAACAGTTTTGGATGTATCCTCTAAATTTGGATTAACAGAAGGAAATGGACAAAATTCCTACAGGTGGAAAAGTTGGGGATAAATTGTGACCTGAACCCAGAGACCCATGGGCTCATAGAGTTAGAGC
>JAQQSW010009800.1:0-13143 GCA_028646575.1 Pseudocheirus occidentalis
TTTGTAACTCAAAACCTTGTGGAAATGAATGATGTAACCAAGAAAATAAATTAAAATTTAAAAAAAAAATTGATAGGATGAATGTACCACCAAATGAAAATGAATTTAAAGCAATTATTAGCAGTTATTTCACCCAATAAATATGGCAGTAAAGCTGACAATCTATGTGAAATGGATTAATATTCACAAAAATGTATGAACTTCCCATATTAATAGAAGAGAAAATAAAATACTTTAATAATATCTCTTTAAAAAAAAAAGAATCTGAACAAGTAATGAATGAGTTCCCTGAGAAAAAAAATCCCCAGGAAAAGATGGATTCCCAAGTGAATCCTACCAAACATTTAAAGAACAACTAATGCCAATTCTATATAAACTACTTGGAAAAAAAAAAGATGAAGAATTTCTACCAAATTCCTTTTATGACACAAAATATGGTTTTGATACCTAGACCAGAGAAAACAAAAACAGAGAACAAAAACTGTAGACCATTTTCCTTAATGAATATAATTGCAAAAAAAAAAAAAGATACTAGCAAGGAGGTTACAGTACTATATGGATTAATTTTATGCACTATAACCAGGTAGAATTTATAACAGGAGTGTAGGTTTGGTTCTATGTCAATAAAATAATCAGCGCAATTGACCACATCAATAAAAAAAAACGTGATTACATCAAAATATGTAGAAAAGGTGTTTGAGAAAATGAAAAAAAAAACATTCCTGTTAAAACACTGGAAAGCAAAACAAACCATGGAGCCTTTCTTAACATTATAAATAACAACTGTCTAAAACCATTAGCAAGCAATATCTGTAAAGGGGATAAACTTGAAGGCTTCCCAATAAGATCAGGGGTGAAACAAGGAGGGCACTATTGCACTAGACATTCTAGTGATAACAAAAAGAGAAGAAAAAGAAATTGAAGGAATTAGAATAGGCAAGGAGGAAACCAAACTACTGTTTTTTGCAGATGATAGGATAGTACGCTTAGAGAACCATAGAGAATCAACTAAATGACTAGGTAAAAGAATTCACACCTTCAGCAGACTTGTAGGATATAAAATAAGTCCACATAAATTATCAGCATTATTAGAAACTAACAACAAAAACCAGCAGGAAGACATGGAGACATTGTGCTTAAAACAACTAGAGACAATATAAGATAACTGCAAGTCTATCTGTCAAGACAAACCCAGGGACTATATGAATGTCATTATAAAACACTTTTCACAAAACTAATGTCAGATCTAAACAAATGGAAAAATGCCAACTGCTTAAGGGTAGACTAAGTCAATTATTTAAGGGCTAGAAAAAAAAGTTCATCTAACACCAACAGATCAAGAATATCAAGAGAATCAACAAAAACAAAATGTGAAGAAAGGTGACCTAGCCATAAGAGAGTTCAAATCATATTATAAAGTTGTAATCATCAAAAAAAAAAATCTGATACTTTCTAAGAAATAGAGTGATAGATCAGTGCAATAGATTAGATACATTAATGAACGGTAGTAAATAATGTTATCAGTCCTTCAGTTGTTTGTCAGTTGTGTCAACTCTTCATGACCCAATTCGGGGTTTTAGTTAAAATGATACTGAAGTGGTTTGCCATTTTTTACCCCATCTTATTTTATAGATAAGGAACCTGAAACAAATGTGGTTAATGGACTTGCCCAGAGTCCCACAGGTAACGAGTGTCTGGGATTGGATTTTAACTCATCAATATGAGTCTTCTTGACTCCAATCCCAGTACACTATTCTTTGCAGCCTTGCTGCCTTAGTAATCTAGTGTTTGATAAACCCAAAGATTCCAGCCTTGGTGTAAGAACTTACCATTTGACAAAAATTTTGATAAAATTGGAAAGTGCTTTGTCAGAAAATAGCCATAAACAAATATCTCACACTTTATACCAAGATAAGGTAAAGATGGATTATTGACTTAGATATAAAAGGTAATATCATAAGTAAAGTGGGGAACCATGTAAAATGTACCTTATCACAAGTATGGATGAAGAATTAATAAAAAACAAATGAGATAAAGAGAATCATGGGAAGTAAAATGGGGGATTTTTAATTCATGAAATTAAACAGCTTTTGTATAACAAATCTAATGTAGCTGAAATTAGAAGGAAAAACAAATCTGGCAAGAAATTTTACAGCAAGGTTTTGTTTAGTTTTGTTTTTATAAAGACCTCATTTCTCAAATATATAGGGAACAGAGCCAAATTGTAAAAATAATATTATTACCCAACTGATAAATGGTCAAAACTAATGAATAGTCAGTTTCCAGAAAAAAAAATCAAAGCTATCAATAGTTACATGAAGAATGTTATAAATCACTACTGATTAGAAAATGCAGCTCAAACCAATTCTGCGAGATTACCTCATAGCTGTCAGATTGGCTAATACAACAGAAAAGGAAATTTACAAGTGCTGGAGGGGATGTGGAAAAATTGATACATTGATATACTGTTGGTGGAGTTGTGAACTAGTATAACCATTCTGGAGAACAATTTGAAATTGTTTCCAGAGTCCTATAAAACTGCATATACCCTTCAACAAAGAAATACAATTACTAGATCTGCATCCCAAAGAGAACAAACAAAAGGAGAAAAGACCTATCTGCACTATCTATCTATCTATCTATCTATCTATCTATCTATCTATATGTATGTATGTATATATTGCAGCTCTTTTTGTGGTATCAAAGAATTGTAAAACAAGGGGATTTCCGTCAGCTGGTTAATGGCTGAAAAAATTGTGATATCTGATCGTGATGGAAAGATCTTGTAATATAAGAAATGATGAACAGAATACTTTCAGAAAAAAACCTGGGAAGACTTTATGAACTGATGCAAAGTAAAAGGAACAGAACCAAAAGAATATTGTATACAGCAACAGTATTGTAAGGATGATCAACTGTAAAACAAAACAAAACAAAACAAACAACTTAAGTGCTCTGATCAAAAATTTGATCCAAGATAATGCCAAAAGACCCACAATGAAAAATATTTTCCACCTCCAGAGAGAGAACTCTGGAAGCATATTGTAACATACGTTTTTCCCTTTTATTTTTGTCTGTGTTTTCTTTTGCAATGTGGTTAATATGGAAATGTTTTATTATTATTATTTATTTATTATTATTTTATTTAATTTATTATTATTATAAGGTGTTTTTCTTCACAAGGAAGAAGGAGAAACTAGAGGAAGAGAGAGGATTTGAAACTCAGAATTTTTAAAACTTAATGTTAAAATTATTACACATTTTTCCAATTATATTTAAGAACAATTTTAACAATCTTTTTTTAATTCCATATTCTCTTCCATCAGCCGTTCTATCCCTCCTCCTGAAGATAGTAAGCAGTTTTGATATGCATTGTATATGTGCAGTGATGCAAAACACATTTCCATATGTCATATTGTGAAATAAAACAGATTGAAAAAACTCATGAAAAACATCAAGTGAAAAAATAGTATGCTTCAAGTCACATTCAGACTCCATCAGCATTTTCTCTGGATTTGGATAGTATTTTTTTTTTATCATGAGTCCTTTGGAACTTTCAATCATTGTGCTGTTGAGAATAGCTGTCATTCATAGGTGATCATCATAAAATCTGAAATTATCCTGTCCTATTTTTTACATATATTTGAGGAAATAATGAAATAATTTTTAAAAAATATTTAATTAAAAATAAAAAAGGAAAGAACTCAAAACAATGATCTCTGACATCTATGTTTTCTAGATCTCAGCTTTATATTAAAATTTTAACCCCTATTGCCTGGTGAATACTTTATTATATTGATTATTTTTTTCTTAATTCTTTAAAAATTCAAGACGTCCTGCAATCATCTGTCACAGATGCAATGAGAATTAAACCAGGCCTTAAGAACTGAAGAAAAGTCAATATGACACCTGCCACCTGATCCTATCCTACTCAATTGCATTTAGATATCACAATTATTTTTGAACTAGATGAAGAGCCATTCCCCCTGTAGACAAATGATGAAAGGATATGAGCAGATATGCCTCAAGGAAAGAAATTCAAGATACCAACAATTTAATGAATGAATGCTCCAAATCATCAGCAAAATATACCTCACATTCATTAGCTTGGAAAGAAAACAACAACAACAACAAAACAATAGCAGCTATTTTAAGGACTCTGGGAATTTTACCATTGTCTTTTTTCTCAGTATGATTAGTCATATGGACGTGCAGTAATCATCAGGTGAATGAGCCAATACTAGTAATATCTTCCAACGAATTCCTTTTCCTTATCTGTGTACCCAGGTGTCAGCTATAAAATCTAAGCTCTTTGAGAAGGGGACTCATTTACATTTTTTTCCCCTTGAATTTCCACCAAATAGCACAGAACCTTTCATTCACTAATCACTTAATGAATTTGCTTTTTGAATTGTGCTAAATAGAAAGGACTGACCATATATTTCCATCAAGTCATATATTCCCTTAACATATTTCAAATGTGAAATGATGTATAATACAATTTTCTAAATGTATTTATGAGGACTGATTCAAGATTTTTCTCTACTGCGGAAGTGAAAGTCACAGTAGACTTAGAGTTAGGAGACCCTGGACAAGATCCAAACTTTGCTGTATTATCCTTATGAACATTCACAAGTGACCTCATTTTTGGTATGAGGAGTTTGACTAAAAGCTCTCCATGGCCCTTCTAGCTCTACATCCAATAAATAAATAAATCCAAACCTATGAGAGGGCAGTAATAGAAACATTTTTACAAGGATGCAAGATGAACTCAGGAACATCAAATCGAATCACTAGGTTGAAAACCTGATAAATTTTGTGTGTGTGTGATCAATCACTCTGAATAGCTGACTAGCAACTAGAAACTTGGGAACAAGAATACCAAATGTTTGAGGTTTCACCTTCACCACTATTCTCATGTTTAAAAGTATGAAAGATCAAAATGATGGCATGTTCTTCTAATTACAAGTGCTCTTTGTAATAAATTTTAAGAATCTATTGCGTTCCCTTTCCCTCAAAATGAAAGGGTGTGTGAATGTTTCTTTTAATATGCAAGAACCATTGTGAAGAGGACAATAACAGATTCCAGATTTGGGGGTTCTGCTGTTTCTTTGACTTTCAAAGGAAAATTCTATTTCATTTGGGGACTGTTGCAAGTTTGGGGGGAGTTGTATTGTTTTTAAATCTCAAGAGACATTTATATTTTATAATTGTGATTGATTAAAAGAAGTAGTAGTAAACAATGCATGCACACTTAAAATCAAAGAGAACTTTGAAATAATAACCCAATTTCTAAATATAATTATAATGAATTCCTGAACCAAGACAGATGATGTAAGATGCAAAAGATTTTCAGATTATTCTGAGATCTTCACTTTTCATTATGGATAATTACTTTTGTTCTTAGAAGACCAAATGGTGACAGCATTTCTGAGCCATTTTCGTGTTTTCCCTGGACTCCTCTGAATTCTGGTCAAAAAGTGACCTGTACTTTATTATTTTCAATTTAGTAAAATGTCTGGATGTTCTTCCCATTTAAAGAATACATTGAGGATGCCCAGAACATATGACCTCATCAATGTGGATACTCTCTTCAATGATGCAATTGTAAGCCCATCCACACCTACACATTCCAGGTTACTCTGGTTCATGTAGTGCCACAAGGAGATCACCGAAGATTCTATGGGCTTTCCTTGAGTTTTCCTGATGGTAACAGTGGAGCATTGGGCCTATTCATCGGTTATCTATCTTTCTTGTCATGTCACAAGTGTGTCTTCTTTTTAAATGGTAAAATTCCAATTGACTGATAGCAGGGACTATTTCAGTTTTGTTTTGTTTTTTATTTTTAATAAAATTTCAGTGCCTTGGATAGTACCTGGCCTCAGTGATTAACATATACTGGCACAAAGTAGGCACTTAATAATTTTTTGCTAAATAGGATTGAATTGTTCACACATTTCTGAGAAATTGACGTTTCATTATTTAGATATATTGTATGAAACTATGAATCCATTATATATGTATGTGTATGTGTGTGTGTATATATTTTTTCCACAATTGCTTATTGGGAAAATGATATATTTCATTCATATAACATAATGTGTTCAGCCATTCTTCAAATTCTACCTTAATTTCCACTTCTTTGATATAACAAGTGAACAAACAAAAACATACAGCTATCAATATTTTGAATATCTACCAGTACTTCCCCTCTGTTTTTAATGTCTTGAGGGTAAAAAACTAGTAGCAGCAGGTCAAACATATACATAGTTTAGTGACTTTGTGCATATAGTTTCAAATTGCAACTATGAATGATCAATTCATAGCTTAACCAGTAAAACATTTGAGTATCTTTATTCCCAGAGCTGTTTCAATGGTTGCAATTTTCCATTTTTTTTCTCATCATTGTCAAGCCAATGATTATGAGTTGCATTTTTCTGATCATCAGTCATTTGGAACATTTATCCATTTGGTCATTGGTAGCTTGAAATTCTTTCCTTGAGAACTGCCCTGACCATTTATGTATAAGTGGAATGGCTCTTATTCTCATATAATTGAATCAATTCCCTGCATGTTTCAGACATTAGGTTTTTATTCAAGATATTTGTTGGAAATTTTTTTCTATAGTTTAATATTGCTCTTTTAATTCTAAACACATTACTTGTTTTTGAAATTATATAAAAAAAGAAACTTCTCGATTTATATAATCAAAATTGTTCTATTTTCTTTCCTATGAGCCTCCCTTCCCTTTGTTTGTTAAAGGACTCTTCCATTCATACTTGTGAAAGGAATCACCTTCCATTCTCCTCTAATTAGTTTATGATGTGACTTTTGATATCTAGGACATATATTTGGAGCTTATCATTGTATATGGTGTATACATATTGGTCTAAAGTTAATTTTTCCGAGAATCCCTTTTATTTCTCTCAACAGTTTTTTTTTGTTGAATAATGAGGCCTTAACTCAATGGATTGTGTCCTTAAATGTACCAAACATTGTGCTGCTGTGCTCAATTACTTCTGGATAATGATTACCTAATTTCTTTCATTAATGAACTCTTCTATTTTAAAAATAGGATTGTTTTTTGATACTACATTGTAATAAAGCTTCAGATCCGGTACTGTGAGAGTACTTTTCTTTACAACTTTTCCAAATTAGTATCTTTTAAAATTGCAGAACTATTGTTCCTTCACATGAATTTTGTTTTAATTATGTCTAGTTCTGCACAGTTATACTTTGGTAGCTCGATTCAAATGTCACTAAATATGTAAATCAATGTGAATGATACTGGCATGGAGAAACCGGGAGCAATTAATTATTCTTCAATTATGTGCCTTGTTTTATCTCTATAATGTTTGCAACTTGTCATATAATTACTGTATTTATCTTTTGGACTCAGATACTTCATATATACTATAGGAATTCTAAATGCAATTCATTCTTCTGTCTTTTTGCTGGAGTTTTGCAGATAATTTACAGAAAAGATGATGAGTTGTAGGTCCATTTTCCATTCTATGACTTTCCTGGTTATTAATTGTTTCTATTAATTTAAGTTGAATTCCTGGGAAAATTTGTTTGATCTCTCGCAGAATGGAGGGAACAGAACATGGCAAATTATTTATACAATGGCTATAATAATCATGAGGGAAATAATTCATAAAGACTTCAGAATTCTGATTGATGGGGTGACTGTTTCTTTGGATTGATACAAACCAGCATGTTACAATTTATAGAGAGTCATCCTGAGAGTCATCCTAAGAATCAGGAAGACCTAATACAGGTCCTACCTTTGACACACACTGAAACATTCAGAAAAAAAATGATGAAATTAAGCCCCACCTCTTTGCAAACATGTGAAGAACTAGAGGTACAAAATGAGGTAAAAAAAATTTAGATAAGGACAATTAGGAGATTAGACATTTTTCACTATTTTTATTTTGAATAAGGGATGGGAATTTTTTAGAAAGGTGGAGGGGGAGCAAAGAGAGGATTTTGGATGCTTAATGGGGAATCAAACATTAAAAAGTTAATGAAAGAAAACACAAAGAAATGTAGAAGTGGACAGAAGCAAACAGAGCAATGTGGGTACTATTACATTATTAGGTATATGCTTTTGCAAATGTAAAAGAGATTCAGCTCCATATACAATCTTTTTAAAAAATATATTCTTTGACTATGAAGTTGTACATTTGTTGAAATCAGCTGCTCATAGTAAAATACATGTGGAGAAAGAGACAGAGGCGGGGAGAGGGGGAGAGAGAGAGACAGAGACAGAGACAGAAACAGAGAAGGAAGGAGAGAGGAGGTATTTTAGTGTGAGCCTTGCTGCAAAGTCCCTTGGCACAGCACTCTCTCCTTGGTGGTGAAGATAAAAGCTTCACTTTCTCTGAGCAGCAGGTAGAGTTGTTTAGAAGCCAGAGTTTCAATTCTGGGCCAGTTCCCCTCTGGAGATCCTTCAAGTGGTACTCACCCTTTAGGACTCCCCAAACAAAAAGCTTCTTCCAACAGAGTCCAAATTCAAGAAAACAGATGGAAGACAACAAGCCCATCTCAGATTACTGAAGGAAAAGACTCTGGGAAGACATGAGGGATGGGGGCAGTCTCCCTCACATCCCTATTCCTATCTTGCTACACTAGAGACTTTAGGGAGTTTGCCCACAGGGGAGATCCAGGACACAATCTCTTAGTTGAGCTGATTTACCTCGCTCCCTATTGGAGAACTTTGTCTTTGTATCATCTGGTAGAGATTCTTCTGTGTTTACCTTCTCTGGTTTCTGTTATGCTTTGATTTGGATAAATTAATGTCTTTGCTTTTTTCTATGCTATTTCATTATGGAACTGGTATTAAATGGGAAAAGGAGCATTAAACCTGAACATTAAAGGAACTTAGGCTCCTCATCTCCTCCCCCCCCAAAAAATGACAAAGTTAGATAGAACTCAGCCATATCTCTTAGACTAATAATATTTAAGAGAACAGACTTACATTACAAGCCTAATGTCTCCTCTCTTAGAAAAGAAGAGAATGGCTTTCAGTCCCAACTTCCTGCTTCCTCTTCTGGCCAGGGTAAAAGTCTTTCTTGGAGAATCGTGGTAGTGGTGGGAGTAGGCACTAGAAATATCTATTCTGCTTGCATTCAGGCCCCATACTAGACATATTTGTAGCTTTCTCTACATGTTGGGTCTCACTTGACTCCTGATTATACCTCCATTTAAAAAAAAAAGAAGACTGTAAGTTCCAGCATAGGTGGAGATTGACATTAAGAGAAGGAGTTTCTTAACTAAGAGTTCTCTATCCCTCTAAAATCACAACACCCTCCAATCCAACCCAATTCCATTAAACAAACTATTCAAATACAATTTGTCTCCAACCAGGATTTCTTGGTTGCTTTCTTGGACAAGTAACACTGGCTTACTAATGATACTATGGTCTGGAAGATGATGAAATTTTCTCAGGCAATTCATATTCTAGACTATAGAACTAGAAACAACTGGTAGAAGTTGCAAAGAGGGTAACTGAGGCTTGATGTGAAGAAAACCTTCTAAACCAAGAGAGCTGTCCCCAAGTCTTGTGTGCTGTTTAGGGAAGTGGGGGTTTACCCTCCCATGATGTCTTCACACAAAGACTGGATGCTTGACCACTTGTTGAATTAGTCATACTAGGGATTCCTTTTTTCAGCTATTGAGGAGATTGGATAGCCATAGAAGTTCTTTCCAGATGTGGAATTTCTGTGATCCCCTCATAAAAACAGTGGTGTGAAGAAGACCCAGTTGTAACTGCTCAATTCTAAGTTACTTGGCATTGGAATCTGCTCAACTCTGTAGCTCTTTGTCTTTAATGAAAGTGCCCTCCATTCTAGGGGGCTATGTCCTTCAAAGTCCACAGGTCCATCACTTGAGAGACAGCAAGAAAGAGACCAGCTAATTTCTCCAAAGAGAAACAGACAAAATCAAAGTTATATACTTGGTTAGGGCATTACAGAGGAGAAGAGGCAGTGTGGTGGAGCTTCTGGTTCAAGGTCAACCAACACAGGCAGTCAAGCACAGGTACTCTGTCTATGTTCCAAGGTCAACCTCTAGAGATGGGCATGAAGGATAATGAACTTTCCACTCTGAGTTGTCCATGAAAGTCTTGTTCAAGGGCTTCAGGTCACATGGTAGGTGGTCTATACATATGCCTTCCAGGTCCACCAGCCCCACTTAGGACTAAGCTTTTGCAACTGTTCTACTATGAAACTCCCTATGTGAGCTTGCTGCATAGTAATATATCAGAGGTGGGAACTTGGACTTTGAGGTGCAAGACAGCAGGGAGTCACCTAGTTCAACCTTTGGAATTTATAGAAAAGGAATCTGAGTCCCATAGAGATAAATTGACTCCTACAAGGGCTAGCTAAAGTTAGAATTCAAATTCACATCTTCTGATAGCAAACCAAGTATTCTTATCTCTTTACTCAACTTAGATGGTGTCTGCAGATAAAAAAAAAGTTAGCCTTCATTACCAAGAAGGAAAAGTAATAGTCAGAGCTATTAATAAGCCTATTATATACCTTCCAAGAACAAAAAAAATCATTTATTTTAAAAATATTAAAGACGGCAATGTTCTATTTGAGGCAATGGGAAGAACATTCAATGTGTCATGGAAGGATTTTTATTTGATTCCAATTTGGGCTACTGAGATCTTGGATGACTTCAGGAAAATCATTTGCCCTTTATGTATAACAATTTCCATCTATAAAATGGGAAGGATTGGTAGATCAGAAGTTCTACTCAGTTCCATTTCAGCTTATGATTATAAATCAATATTTGTCTTAAATTCCACATGTTATATTTCACAATGATTTGGTTTGTTCTATGTCCCAATATTGGACCTCACTTCCATGTATGCCATTTGCCTGCACCTAATGCACATTCTCCCTATAATTGTGTTGAAAAACTTCAACTCCCTTCAAGGCTAAGGTTAAACGCTGTCTTCTCTACCAATCCTGTCCTGATGCACATTCATACTAAACTTATCTCACCCTTTCATGGATCTATGATGTAGGCAAAAAGATCATTTCTACAGTAATCCCCTTGCAATGTACCAATAGAATTTTTCTATATAGAGTAGGCATTCATGGCCTGCTATCTCTGAAGAGATTATGGAGAGTCCATGAACTTTTATGTTTTAATCAGTTTTATTTCAATCTAATTGGTTTCCTCTACACACACACACACATACACACACACACACATACACATTTAAATTTGATGAATTTAATCATAGTATTCTGAGCTGGGGTCCATAGACCTCACTAGACCCCAAAGATGTCCATGACACAAAGAGTTTCCAAAACTCCTAATGCACACAGACCAAGGAAAATCATGAACATTGAAAAGAGATCTATCTGTGGGCATTAAGACCCCCATGGGGCATGGCCTTGAAAAATGTTCAGCATGAATGTGAAATCCTCAAAGCAGGGGATATTTAGCCATTCCAAATTAGAAAAGGAGAAGACAAACAAGAGCCAAGCTAGGAGTAAATGTCAATATTTATCAGGGGGGCTGTTTTGCACTAGCCTCCATTGAGGCTGTGATAGAATCATAATGAAGCCCTGCAACTACTAGACCTGCACTTCTGGCAAAATCACAGCTTTGCAAATTTTCCATTTTCTCCCCTCCATGACAGTTAATTCAACACTTCAAAGTGTAGCTGGTAAATGAGGCGAAGAGTGATAAATGATGCTCTGAGACGGCTGAAATCGGATCCTGGGAAGATAAAAGCCAGGCCAGCTCTGCCTGGCACAGCTGAGACAGTAACAAAGAAAGAAAAGAACGTGAACAGGGCAAAAACTGGAAAAGGGAAAAACACCTCCCAAAATATTTCAAAAGAAAGACATCAACCACAAGGAAGGAGACGAGATTCTTTTTTGATGTGGAAAGGGAAAAAGACAAGAGACAAATGAATAAAACATGCCATCCTGGAGGAAAAACAAAACAATACCGGGTGAGGGGGCTTTCTCCTTTGGGACAGAGAGCCTGATGAGTCTGCCTGAGCTCTTCCTCCAGGCAGCAGCTGAACAGCCTAGCCCAGCGGGAATGAGAGGACCAATCTGGACCCCAAAGTGTTTGTTCAAGAAAGCTAGTTAAGCTATTCCTAAAAGGAAACAAAACACCTGGCCAGACAAGGGATCCCCCTGAATGCACTGATACCTCTTGTAGGAATCATGGGAGATGTGGCTTTAACCACAGTCTTGAGATAAACATACCTGCCAGCTCCATATTTGCCAAGTTGACATTAATAAATAGAGTGCCCCTGGAGTGCCCCTATGAAATTCAGAAAAAGCAAGTTTCAGCAAATAGTAGCTGACATTTAGATAGCTCTCCAAAGTATACAAAGCACTTTGGACATATTCTCCTATTTGAGGGGCACTGAGGGAAGTGGGAGGGCAGGGCAGAAGGAGTTAGGAGGACCTAGGCTCAATTTCCACCTCAGATCCTGCCAGCTATGTGATGGAAGCTTTCTCAGTCTCCATTTTCTATAAAATAAAAGTGTTGTGAACAATGTTCTTTCAACCATAAATCTGTGGTGCTGTGTTCCTTACAACTGCTCTGGGACGTAAGTGTGGTGGGTCTTAATTGTCTTTCATGATGATATAACATTTGACAGAGTAGGAAACTGAGACATGGAGTTTATATTGTTTTCCCAGGGCCAGATCACAAGTGTCTGAGGTTGAATTTTAAGGCAGATCTTCCTGACTCTGGAGCCTGATGTGGCACTGCACCATAAGGAGCATGAATTAGCCAAAAGCTCATCTGCTCACCACAGATACACACAAACTTTAGCATTCCCCAAAGGAGATGATGAGCAACTTCACATTTTTTATGACTACTTGTTCTGATGAGGCAACTAGGTGGTACAGTGAACAGAATGCTGGGCTTGGAATCAGAAATAGTAATCCTCTTTTGTTAAAGTCCATCCTCACTTACTAGGTACATGACCTTGGATAAGTCACTTAACCATGTTTACCTTAATTTTCTCATTTGGAAAATAAGATAGAGAGGGAAATGGCAGATCACTTCTGAAGATCTGCCAAGAAAACCATAGATGAGGTCACGAAGAATTGGACTGAACAACAACTTATTCTGAATATATGAGGCAGAGAATTA
>JAQQSW010009801.1:0-13142 GCA_028646575.1 Pseudocheirus occidentalis
TTCCAGATTGGCAAGAATCTTTCCATACGTGTATATTTATTGTTGTTGTTGTTGTTATTATTATTATTATTATTATTATTATTATTATTATTATTATCATTATTATTAAACTACATGCAACTGGGAATTAAGATGTACAGGCACTGGGGTAGGGAGATCCATCTTGCCCTACAAGAAAGTCAGAGGGGTGATGGGAGAAGACAAAGGAGAGAGCAGATTGGGGGAGGGATTATACAGTGGGATGGCTGTTTGGGGGTGGTGGGTGGGGGAAAGATGGAGAGAAAATTTGTAACTCAAAATCTCATGGAAATGAATGATGTAAACAAGAAAATAAATAAATTTAAAATTCAATGAAAAAAAAATAAAATAAAATATTTCACACTTTCTAAGTCTTTTGACTTTGTTTTATTGTTTCTTGATGTCTCAGAGTCATTAGTTTCCATTTTCACAATTTTAATTTTTAAGGAATTATTTTCTTTAATGATCTTTTGTACCTTTTTCTTTCTCTCATTTGGTCAATTCTACATTTTAAGGAGTTATTTTCATTGTGATTGTTGTGCCTCTTTTAGCATTTGGTCAATTCTGGTTTTTAAGGTGTTATTTTCTTCAGTATTTTTTGTGCCTCTTTTTCACCTACAGATGCCAAGGAAGACTAGTGCCTCTGATATGAGGGCTGCCTTCTATCTTTGATGTCCACTTGCCCTCCAACTCTCACCCTTGCCTTCAAAAAGCTGTAGCATGCACATGGGCCACACCCTGAGAAACAATTTCAGGAGATGGGCTAAACGAGGTTGAAATTAATTTCTAGGCTGCAAGTCTGTCAGTGAACAAGGAGGGTGTCTACCCCAAACATGTCTCTGTGCTTCAAGTGTGCTTCTTGTAAACAACATATTGAAGAATTATTATTTTTGCTCCCCTCTGCTACCTGCTTCCATTTTATGGGACAGTTCATCCCAATAACATTCACAGTTATGATTACTAGCTGTGTATTTCCCTCCATCCTAGTTTTCCTCCTGTCTGTCCTCTCTAGCCTTTCACCTCTTCCTTACTCAATGCTGTTTTGTTTCTGTCTACCACCTCCCTGAGTCTGCCCTCTCCTGAATATCTCCACCTCCTTGCCCCCACCCTTTACTTAATCTCCTTCCCTTCTGCTTTCCTACTGGATAAGATAGATTTCAATATTCAACTGATTGTGTATGTTATTCCCTCTTTGAGCCAATATTTATAAGAATAAGTTTCAAGTGATACCCATCACCCACCCTCCCATCTTTCCCTACGCTCTAATAGGTTTGTGTCCCTTCCTGTGAACAATTTACCCCATTGTACTTCTCCCTTCTTTCTGCATCCAGTGTACTCCTCTTTCTCATCCCTTAATTTTTTATGTCATTCTCTCAAATTTACCTTATACCCTTTGTCTATGTATATTCCTTCTAGCTGTCAATTAGAGGTACATTTTTTTAAAGAATTACAAGTACTATCTTCCCATGTAGGGAAGATATAGGCAAACATGTATATAAACAGTTTCCTATATAGGGATGTTGTTCAGATCCACTGAGTCCCTTATATTTTCTTTTCCCCTTTTACCTTTTTAGGCTTCTCTTGGGTCTTGATAGTGGAGATCAAATTTTGGTCTTCTCCTTATCAAGGCTTGAAATCCTCCTATTTCATTGAATTACTATTTTTCCCTTGGAGGATTATGTTTAATTTTACCAGGTAGGTGATTCTTGGTTGTTGTTCTAGGTCCTTTGCCTTCTGGAAAATCATGTTTAATGACCTCATATTCTTTAATGCTGCAGCTGCTAAATTCTGTGCAATCCTGACCATATCTTTCTGATATTCTAATTGTTTTTTTCTGACCACTTGATCTATTTTTTCTTTTATCTGATAGTTCTATAATTTGACTATAATGTTCCTTGGAGTTTTCATTTTGGGATCTCATTCCTGAGACAATTTATGGATTCTTTCAATACCTATTTTGCCCTCAGGTTCCAGGATAATAGGGCAGTCTTCCATGAAAATTTCTTAAAAGATGGTGTCCAGGCCCTCTTTTTGATTATGGCTTTCAGATAGTACAATGGTTCTGACATTGTCTCTCTTGAGTCTATTTTCCAAGTCAGTTTTTTTTCAATGAGGTACATTTTCTTCTATTTTTTCATTCTTTGAATTTGTATGATTTTTAATGTCTCATAGAGTCATTAGTTTCCACTTGCCCAATTCTAACTTTTAAGGTACTATTTTCCTCAATTAGCTTTTGTGCTTCTTTTTTTCCATTTGGCCAATTATAGTCTTTAAGGAGCCATTTTCTTTAGTGGGTTCTTGTATCTTCTTTTCCATTTGACCAATTTGCTTTTTAAGTAGTTGTTTTCTTTTCCCAAGCTGTTGATTTTTTTTTTATAATTCTCTTGCATCACTCTCATTTTTTTCCCCCAATTTTTCTTCTGCCTCTCTTATATGATTTTAAGCTCCTTTTTGAACTCTTTCATGAGTTCTTTCTGGATCTGAAACCACCTCCCATTTTTTGTTGGGGTTTTGTCCATAGGTGTTCTGACATTGTTGTCATCTTCTGAATTTGTGTTTTGATTTTCCCTTTCACCATGATAGTTTTCTATGATCAGATTCTCTGTTGTTGTTGTTTTGCTCATCTTTTTGACCTTTTTCCTTTCTTTTAAATCTGAGCTCTGTTCCCAGAGTCAAAGGAGAACTGTCTCAAGTTTCTTATGCCAAGAGTTGCAAACCCTAGCTATTTCCCTTGTGCTGCACTGATGTTGTCCTGAGACCCACAGGTGCCCATCCTATCTGGTGCTGCACTAAAGGTATGGGACAGAGGGTGGCTGGCACTTCAAGAAGTCAAAGGGGTCTGGTATATTACCTGGTGCTGAGATGAGGTCCTAGTATTGGAGTCTGGCATGTGCTGAGATTGGTGGGGTATTTCTTTATTTCCCCAAGGCTACATTGAAATGTGGTGGTCTGGCCAATAGAAGTTGGCTGTTTGCCTAGGGCTATACTGAAGCACATGGTGGTCCTCCTGGTGGTTCTTGGACCTGGAGTCTGTCCATTTCCCTGGCTATGCTGAGGCATGTAGGAAGTCCTGGTGTTGGCTTTTGTCTGCTGCACTGTCCTGAAGCCCAGAATCTCCCAATGGTTTGCTGAAGTGGGGTTTCCTGCTGGCTTGCTAGCATGCTCCAAAGTATAATTTTTTTCAGGAAAAAATAGATATTTAAGAAATAGAGGACATTTGAGCATTCCTATTGAAAAGATCTTGGTTAAACAGAAAAATTTCAAATATAGTACTCAAGAGAAGCATAAAATGGTAAACATGAAAAAGAAATCATAAGGGACTCAATAAATTTAAACTGTTTACCTTTCTATATGGAAAGATGATATGTGTATCTTCTATGAACTTTATCATTATTAAGGCAACTAAAAGGATTCTATATAGAAAGAAGGTATAGGAGTAAGGCAATTATATTGGGATGATATAAAAAAGTGAATAGGTAAGAAAGAGAGATGCACTGGGAGAAGGTGAAAGGAAGAGAAAGAATGGGGAAAAGTATCTTTCATAAAAGAAGCATACTAGGAAAAGCTTTTACAATGGAGGGAGGAAATGATAGGGAAGGATGGAGGTGGGCAATGTTTGAACCTCACTCATATTTAAATTGGTTCCAAGAGGGAAAAATATAACTACATACTCAACTAGGTATAGAAATTTATCATACCCAAAAGGGAATCATAATTTCTAAACTATATAAAATAAACCCCCCAAAAGCTATCAAAATATAGAAACCTAGAAAAAAGAAATTAAAATCATGTAGGAACAAATGAGGTATACTATCATCCCATTTGCTATGCAAAGTATTAGAGTTTTTCCAAACATGCTTTTAGTATTATATAGAAGACGAATTTATATCCCGATAATCTTCTTTTATTATAAAAATTAGTCATTTTATCCACTTCTGCAATAGTACACAGAATATTAACTATAAGGGAGCAATAAGATAGTGACATCCACAAACTGTTACTATCTGAACACTATCCAAAAAAAGGATAAGAATGAAATAATAATAACAATAATATCATTATGGAGGCTTTAGAAGTGAAGAAATCAAAGGACAGAAACAAAGAAAGACATTGTAGAAATTTCCTGGTCTATATGGCCATAAGAAGTCCAGTCCAACAAAAAATACAAGTTGGCTCAGCTGTGAGAAAACAAGCTGTTTCACATCAGTAATATAATGAATGAAAGATCAGTTCTGACAAGAGAGGTAACCGAAATTCTTGCTGCTTTGTCAAACTGGAAAATAGTGAATGCAGGTAAGATTCATTATTATTTGCTCAAACACTTCACAATCATATGTAAATTACTAGCAAAGGACTTTAACATATCTGCCTCAGGCACAAGTGTGATGCAATCATCCTTAAGAGAAAGCATCATAGCAAAATAAAAGAACACCAATTACTCCTCAAAGCAGAAATTAATTAGAAGTGTATGTAATTCATAAACAAAGTATTCATGACTTGCATAACTTTTAAAAATCCAAATACACAGTAAGGTAATATATTGACTGAAGGGGTTGGAGGAACAAGATGGTGCCAAAGATTGCCAGGGTCATGAAAAGTGGCATACTATTGATTTAGTGAATTTTAAACAAGCCACTCGAAATTACAGTAACATTCACATTACCTTTATTGAGGCCTTTGCTTCAGTTCTACACCCAAATCTTAAATGTATGCTACAAATACCCATAACAATCCTTGAAATAGTGCAGATACTACAGTCTCTGACATACACACAGAAGGAAGTTTTCCATTTAAAACACGTCACTGACAATAATGTCAGTAACTATTGATTTTAGGTTTTATCTTTCAGGAATATAGCTTAAGAGCCTTATAGTTCTACCCAACCATTAATATTTCTCTTATCTAAAATTAAATAAGGTATCAAGTTAAAGAAAGACTACTAC
This sequence comes from Pseudocheirus occidentalis, assembly GCA_028646575.1. Taxonomy (NCBI): domain Eukaryota; kingdom Metazoa; phylum Chordata; class Mammalia; order Diprotodontia; family Pseudocheiridae; genus Pseudocheirus; species Pseudocheirus occidentalis. The sequence goes on from JAQQSW010009801.1 coordinate 4,962, forward strand.
AAAATCATTTTATTAATTACTTGTTATATATGGGTAACATCTAGCTAAATTGAACCTCAAAAAAAAATAAAGTTACTCCATCTCATGGAATCTTTCTCCATTAATATCAAAACATCATTTGAACTCAAATTTCTAAAATACATAAAGACAAAATATAACTTTAAAACGTTGAGCTTAAAACCAGGGGTTAAATTGAATGAATGAATGGAGGTGATACTTACAAATACCTTGGTCTTCTCCAGGCAAGACACTTGAGCCTAAAGCTATGGAGGAGAAAGCTGTGGTCATTTGTTGGTATCCTTAAATCAAAGATCAATGGGAAGATTATATTTAAAGTAACACCTATGTAATACCTACCTTGATATACACTTTCAGAACTGTAAAATGGAACATGATAGATTTGCAAAACATCCTAACAAAAAACCATATGATATTAACAAAATACAAGTTCTATCCCCCTAATGAAGCTTCTTCATCAGAAAGGAAGATAACTGATTCATGTTCTCAGAGCGCTGGACAGAACTAAAGTTAAAAGCTAAAAGAAATACTTTCAGAACAAACAGACAAGTTTACTGAATAATAGTAAAGAGCAATAACAGGAACATATTTCAGGATTTGTTGGACATAACCAAAAGATGGAGTATATGTAACAAGTAGCACCCTAGAGTGGAATAAAAAAGGGCTTCATGGGCAACATTTACACAAAATTAGCCAAGGAAATGTCAACAAACAAACATCAAACAAATGAATGAGTCATGAGGATTAGTTTATAGAAACAAAAGGTTTTATGGTAGCAAAGTTGTACATAAGAAGACTGGACTTACTGATACAACGAGAAGCAAAGAAATTGTCTAATATATCATTGTAGGCTGCAAAAATTTATTATCCAATACCTCATAAGACAAAGCCTAGTAACTAGAATTACACATCAGAAGTGCACTATCTGTACTTCAAATGCTAAAAAAGAAAATCAAAATATACCAGAGAATTCAATAAACAAGCTGCATTGGAACTGCAGTGTTTTTATAAGCAAGCTATCACCAACAATCACTTGACCACATCACTATTGCCAACAATCAAGATTATTCATCTTATGTGCAATCAGTTCACAAGCAAAAACCAAGCTTAAAATTGTTAACAGATATTGTCTTACCAAATACTTAACCTCCAAGCTACTTTGAAAGAAAAGCCTTCAAAATATAGAGACCCAGCAGAAGAAATCAAAGCCATCTGGGAACATGCTGAGGGACATATCGTCTCTGTCATACTGTCTGCTACTAGATTGCCCTGAAGATATTTTCAGTGAACTTATGAAAGATGATCTTACATACCAATTCTTTTATTCAGTTACAAAAGGCAGTTCTTTTATCTAACTGCACAATAGTCTGCCAAACATTAAATATAAAAGAATAATGACAGAAGAGTAACTTGTCCTAGGACTGTTTCCATATGAACTTGATGAAAGCAGGCAAGAAAATGAGATAATAATAATCACAATAATTCATATTTAAACAGCTCTTTAATGTTTGCAACATTCATACAGATACATGTGTGTATACATGTATATGTGTGTGCATATATGTGAGTATATATTAATATATTATTAATATTATTAATAATATTATTTTAATTATAATTATATATAATATAATTTGAATTATAATTAATTATTTTAATTATTAATATATAATATTCATATGTAATATTATGCACACACATATTTATACATGAACTTGTTTTATCCTGGCAAAACCCTTATGTTTCTATATGTGTAGAGTTTCAAGGAAACTCAGAAGTCATCTAGTCAAACTCCTTCATTCTATGGATGAGGAAACTGATACCCTGAGAAATCAATTGACTTATACAAGGTTATATAACAAGTTAGTATCAGAGGTAGAATTTGAACCTAGATCTTCCTTACTCCAAGACTAGTACTATATATACTATGCTAGATGTCTAGGCATAGGAATAGAGACCTGATAGTCTGTTGATTCTAAAGCAGCAGAACTCTATTGCTCCCTCCAACATAGCCAAGAAAAATTCAAAGGGATTATGGATTCCCAGTAGCGTGTGCCAATATGTTAATCCCACCTATCCTATGGTACCATAATAGCTCTTTTCAAGTGTCTATTGTTTTTTTTCCAAGTATGTTATGACTAGTGATTCATGTATCCTTTGCCAATAATAGTCTATCCCAATTTACAATCTGCCCAAAGAAAATAACACTCTAGCGCTAGTGGTGAAAGTTCATGGAATGAGTTTAATCCATCCCAAATGCACCCAAAATTCAGTGTGTCATGATGGAAACATCAATCACAAAAGGATTACATCAGTTTCCCAAGGCATCCTTGCCAGCATCTGTACCATACCATCCAAATCAGCCAGCTGGCCTGGTTCTACTTATCAGAAAAGATCAAACATGCAGGAAGAAATGAATCACTTAGAGATGGATTTCTAGTGAGTAGAGCACACTCAAAAGATTGACAAGGCTAAAGACCAAAGTTCTTTGGCAATAGAAAGGGAACAAGAACAGGCAGCTTCTTTCTCACACTGCCTTATGTCCATCAAATATAATCTGAAAGGAATCCCTCAGCCAGGAGATCACTATAAGGTTTTCAATGAAATGCTGGTGGAGTTTGGTTTGTGGATTTCATAGACCAGATGAGATAATTTGTCTACTCGAGCTTCCAGGCAGTACACTTCAAAAGAAGCTATGCATAAATGAACACTTCTTAATACTTTAAAATGCCCTTTTGGTGGACTCTTTGGTCCTTGAATCAGTGGTTGAATTAATGTACTCTAATTAATACTTCCACACCATGTGAGGGTCTACTACAGATTTTTCAGTAAATCCATTGTAGGGAACCAACTTAATTTGCTGGGACCTTCCTCTATTTTCTGTGATACTACATGGGTATCTGTGGTGAACTCTATCCATTACTATTTGTTACTCTCAAGAACTGTCAACTTTTCTGTGTATGCATCTCTTTACATGTTTTGTGCAGCTTTTTAATAATATACTGTAGTTTACTTATACCCATGATATGTCACCATATTGTCCTTTGGATGACTTAAAAGTTTGTCTTTTAGGAGAATACTATGATTTACTTTCCTATATTATCAGTGAAAACATCAGTGTGTGTGTGTGTGTGTGTGCGCGCGCACGCGTGCGTGCACATGTGTGTTTTTTTATTTCAAGAAGTTTTGGGTCATTAAAAGCACTTTAGCATTTCTCATGTGTAATGCAGATACCTTTGTTCTTCTCATTTAATTTGGAGGCCAGTCATTGTTCACCTTCAGTATGGAATTATCCCCTCCACATCACAGGAGATAGGGGCACAGTACCCCTGCAACCTGGAGAATCCACATAAATTTTTTTTTTACCTTCTCTTCATATCAGAGAAGTATGAATTTTTTCTTTTTCTTTTATGGGGTGTTTACAGTATCTTATGGCAAAATTTGGGTTAAGTATTTGGTCATAGGCTCTATGTTGTCTGCTGGCCTTCGTGTACCATCTGTGACTTCAGCAAAACTCCCAAAAAATTTCCATTTAATTTCTCATGCCAACTCACAATATGTCAAAACCACAATGGGAAAAGTCACAATGTGGAAGGGATAACTATATACCCCTGATGAGCCAGCTCCATTCAACTGCATTTTGTAGTCTAGCCAAAAGGCATTTTCCACTTGGTTTTTCCTATGTAGATTTACTATCGTACCAAAAATACCTTTCTAGTAAGAGGGAGGCATACTGGGGCCAGTTACTTGGTTTTATGGAATCTCTCTTCACTTCAATCATACCTAAATATATTATTCAAGGTGGTTTAAGTGACCCGGTAGTATGAGCTATAAAGATTTTGGGGAATGGAGAGAAACTCCCCTTCCCTAATTGGTATTAGTATCAAATTGTTAGGTAAATCTTAGTAGTAACATACTCTGCTTTAAATAACCTCCCTCAATAGAATGTTATCACTTTTTCAGTAGTGATGATGGACTTTCTCTGGTCTATCAACATACTACTTACTGCCCAGTAATCCAAATTATCAATAATGTGATTTGGTGTCCAAAAAGTGTTAATGCCATTTTAAGCTATTAGAGCAGTCTATGGCACTGGAGCAGAGTGAAACAAATCTACTTTTCTGAGAAAGCAACTCATACTGTGTGTCTCATAAGCATTAGACTACAATCAGCTGGACTAACTAGCCACACCTTTAAATTTCAAAAATCACATGTGACTAGCCTAACATGAGGGTATTCTTTCTGGGTTCTGCTAGTGAAAGATGAAATTCTGGGCTCTACAGTTTTGCACAATGAAGAACACAAAATGTTTAAATGGAATACCATTTAGGACTATACATAGAGCTTCAGCTAGTTTCCCAACCCCCTCAACCAATACAGATCTATAATACATATTTAAGTCCAACAAGGCAAACATAAAAGAAATCTTATCACATTTAATCTGAAAATACCAAATACTCAAAAAAGAAACTTGCTTCGAGCTCCTCATGTTTCACAGATCAGCCAAATTGTCCAGCAATTGGTCAAATCCTGACTTATGAATAACTATTTCATCTTCAATGGGGAGCAAAAGCTTCTGACTTCTGGAGACCCAGACAAGTCGCTTAACTATCACTGGGACACTGTGACATTGATGTTTAAAATGAAATGGATATAAATATTATGAGTCTCTCTCATCTTAAAATAATTTACAGGGATTCTGCAGTTATGGTAGGTCCTGGCTTGTTTTGCCTTGCATCACTTTACAGGCATACTTATCAAGAGACCAAACAAAGAGCTATAAATCGCTCATATCCTTGGTAGTCTCATATAGCACTGGCTCCCATGTGGTCTATGAAAGGGTCACTTGGTGAGAAGCCAACCTGCCAGACCTCCCTCCTTTGTTGCTTTTTTTAATTTCCTCTTTCCCTTACTTTATTCTCAGAGATGCTACATCTTTAAATAAAAGCCAATGTGCATCTTTACAGGGAATTTCATTTTAAGTAAAATGTTCTTGGACCCCCCAAAAAAGCTTTTTCTTGATAACTTGCCTGGAGTTCTTGGCTCAGAGTATTGGCCTGTGTCCCACTTTGTTCAGATTCATACAATCGGTTACTTTCAGACAACTAGTCAATGGCAGCACAGCCAAACAAAAAAGGGAAAGGGCTCATTGACTCTTTTTCTCAAGGCTCCCTATTTACAGGAGATGAGCTTCATCTGTGTTTGAGAGATGATCCCTCTCTATTTGATGGCTGACTCTTTTCAGGGCTAGATGTATTCTCTCTCCACACTGGGCTTTGTGATCAAGGTTTGCCATTTGAGGTGGCCAATTTCATATTTCACTGACGTTCTCCCCTTCTCATTTGTAGTTGTCTCATTCCACTTTCTTCATAGTCACGTGAATCAGTGATTTCTGCTTTGTCCTGCATTACTAGACATTCATTGTGTTTTGTCATATAGCCACAGGGCTCCATCAAAACTAACAGGTCTCCTACCTGACATATGGCAATAGTCTAAATTGTGTCTCCTTATTGATTTATGACCAAAATTTCTATTTCCCAATTGCAGAGACAATGTCCTTTCTGTATTTTGTTAGGTATCAAGTATAACATTTATGTATTTATCACTTCTCTTTTACTTACTTCCAATTTTTTTAACATTGATACTCTTCTGGTGATGCTACATGCCTTCAAGCCATGGAACACCACAATCTCCAGAAAATCAAAATTGTAAGTGACACTAAAGGTAACAGAGACACACATGATGGGTATATGTAGCCATTACCATACAGCCAACAAGAGCTCATATAAAAGAAGTGGGTTAAATGACATCATCAAAACAAAAATGTGTGATTAGAAAAGGAACTGGGGCAGTCACATTGTACTTTCTTCGCAAGCTTATGCATATCAGCTGCGGTAAAGTATGTAAACCTTTAAGTCCTATAGAAATATAATTTCTTGTCATTACTGTAATATTGTAGCAAGAGGGAGGAGAAAAGAAGCCCAATTCTACACTGGTAACCATGAAGAAAAGGATCTAGATTTAAAATGCCAAATTCACTATCTGTAGACCATGCAGCCCATAATACCCCAGGGTGTGGTAGAACCAAATTAAGATAAGATGTAATTGGGACATAGTTAATAAAGTAAATAAATATACAGTAGAACATAGATAATACAAATCTATGGTTTTCTAAGACAATATGTAGCTGGGGAAAGTATTATGTACAGTGGTTTCTAGTTGAGTTTGAAGCTACTGATTGAGAAGATGGTCTCCAGAAAGCTTTAAAGTCCATGTGGGGAGGCATAGTCAAGAATCCCACAGAATGAGAAGACATGGATGATGGGTAATCATTGGCATTGCTTATAAGATCCTGAAGCCACTGAAGTATGCATCATGAAAATTATCATAAGAAACAAACTACATTCCTTTGACTTGCCTACACAAAGAAAAAAGAAAAAGAAAGAAAAAAAGAACTATTAAATGGGTGTTGCTAATACAATTAAAAGTTGGCATGGTACCTCATTTAGCTATGCAAAGACATGAATATAAACATATACCTATATATGCATATGCATGACAAAAATGTACCTGCGTATGAGTATATATACATATGTGTATATGTATATGTATGTAGACTCACACCAAAAATGCATACACAAATAATGGGAGTGAGTATGCATACGTATATATTGTGTATTTTGGACAAGATCTAGGATTTTACCAATATGGGTAATGCCAGATATGGAAACTTCCTCTACTTGTGTATCTATCTATAATTTAAGAGTTTTAGAGATTTCGTGGGGTAGTTGAGAGGTTATTTGTGGGATTTGTGGTTATATAACAATAGTAACATATGTCAAAGTTGGAGCCTGATCCTAAATCTTCTTGATCTGAGGAACAATGCACCATATACTACAGGAAGCACTCTCATCTTATATGTAGTTTGATCTTTAATCAATGTTTGTTAAAATGTTGAAATAAAATTCTTGGAAATTAAATATTTTTAAATTCATGCCAAAATTTTTATTTTAGTTAATTTATCTTCATTTGAGAATAATAAGAGAGGGAAAGACTTAAACATATTCTAAATAGTGTCTACATATATGCTAGGTATTATGTGACCAAGACATTCACAAAATGCATTAAAATCCCTTTGTAATATCAATGTTAAAAGATATAACTTATACTCATATATTTATTGGCTCATCATATCATATTAGACTTTTATCAAACAGAGTTTTTATCTTTTTTTAAAAATGTATTTTTAAAAATACATTTGTTGATGGATAGGAGTGTGATTTGATAAATTTTATGCCTTAAATAAAGGTAATAGTCATCCTGTTTATAGGACTGCCCAGCATAGTCTGCCCTCATAAAAGAAGGTGCTGTGCTGTATAAGTGAAGAAAGATTACAGTAGCTCAAAAGAAATACAAAGTGAGAAAATTTAGAGAATCCACCCCAAATGTTCATGTGGACTATTTGTGTTCAACCTGTGGTAGAACATTCTGAGCTCATATTGGTCTGAGCAGCCACAGTTGGGACACTTGACTCTTGACTCTTAATATCATTTTGTTCCTATTTGAGAACGAAGGACAACAAATACCATTTTATAATGAATAAACTAAGCTTTTTCAGTAGTGACATTAACTCTTTTTTTAATGTTTTTTTATTAATAAACTTTTTTATTTGTTTTCTTGTTTACATTGTTCATTTTCATGAGATTTTTGAATTACAAATTTTCTCCCCGTTATTCCTCTACCCCAACCCTAAAACAGCAGTCCCACTGTAAAGCCCCTCCCCTGATCTGCTCTCTTACTTTCTGGCAGAGCAGGGAGGGTCTCCCTACCCCAGCCCCTGTATATCTTAATTCCTAGTTGCCAGTATTGCAGAGCTTTGAATTCTAGATTCTTTTGATTCCTCCCTTGCCACCCACCCCCACTGGAAGGACAAGCAATTCAATACAGGCTGTGATTATACAGGACATCTTCATAGTGGACATATTGTGACAATGATCATATGTCCCTCCTTCCTATCCTTTCCCCCTTGTTCTGTTCTCTACTCTGTCCTTGTCCCTTTCCTGAAGTGTGTGCTTCCAGCATCCCTCCCCCAGACCCTACCCTACCCTCCATCATCCCCCCTCTCATCCCCATGTCCCCTACTCTCCTGTGTGGCATGATGCC
>JAQQSW010009802.1:0-13142 GCA_028646575.1 Pseudocheirus occidentalis
TATGCTTCTTGTGTTTGAATGGCAAATTTTCTGTTCAGTTCTGGTTTTTTCATCAAGAATGCTTGAAAGTCCTCTACCTCCCTGAATGACCATATTTTCCCCTGGAACATTATACTCAGTTTTGCTGGGTAGGTGCATGTGAAATAATTTACCCCACTCTACCTCTCCCTTTCTTATGTACCCAGTATACTCCTCTTTCTCATCTTTATTTTTTGTGTCATTCCCTAAAATTCACCTTATACCCATACTCTCTTGTCCATGTCCTTTCTAGCTGTACTGTTACTGGTACAATTTTTAAGAATTATAAGTATCATCTTCCCATGTAGAAATGTGAACAATGTAGCTCCATTGAATCGCTTATGTCTTCTTTTCCCTTTTTCCCTTTTTAAGTTCCTCTTGGGTCTTGATACTGGAGATCAATTTTTTTTTCAGTTCTGGTCTTCTCCTTATGAAAGCTTGAAATCCTTGAATGACCATTTTCACCCTTGAAGCATTATGCTTAATTTCTCTGGGTAGGTGACTCTTGGTTGTAGTTCTAGTCCCTTTGTTTTCCCAAATATCATGTTCCATGACCTCCAAGGCTTCAGTGTTGCAGCTGCTAAGTTCTGTGTATTCCTAATTGTGGTTCTCTGATATCTGAATTGTTTCTTTCTGACCATTTGTAGTACTTTTTCCTTGATCTGAGAGTTCTGAAATTTGGCTATAGCGTTCCTTGGAGTTTTCATTTTGGGATTTTTTTCCTGAGGTGATTGGTGGATTGTTTCATGAGTTTTATTGTTCCAGGTTATCAGGGCAGTTTTCCTTGATAATTTCTTGAAAGATGCTGTCCAGGTCCTCCTTTTGATTAGGTACTCCAATGATTCTGATATTGTCTCTTCTGGATCTATTTTTCAGGTCAGTTATTTTTCCAATGAGGTATTTTATGTTTTCTTTTATTTTTTCATTCTTTTGAATTTGTTTGATTGACTTTTGGTGTCTCATAGATTTAGTAACTTCCGGTTCCCCAATTTTAACTTTTAAGGAGCTGCTTTCCTGAATTGACTTTTGTACCTCCTTTTCCATCATGCCAACTGTATTTTTCAAAGAGTTGTTTTCCAAAGAGATCATAGAAGTGGGAGAAAGACCCATATGCACAAAAATATTTATTGCAGCTCTCTTCATGGTGGCAAAAAACTGGAAATTTAGGAGATGCCCATCAATTGGGGAATGGCTAAACAAGTTGTGGTATATGAATGTAATGGAATACTATTGTGCTATAAGAAATGGGGGAGGAGATGGATTTCATATTTACCTGGAGAGGTTTATACAAACTGATGCTAAGTGAGAAGAGCAGAACCAGGAAAAATTTGTACACAATCACAGACACATCTTATGTGTGATGACCAACTTTGATAAACTGGACTCTTCTCAGCAATGCACAGTTATAAGACAACTCTACAAGTCTCAGAATGGAAAGAGATATCTACATTCAGAGAAAGATTTAAAAAGAACAGAGTTTAAGTGGAGACTGAAGCAATCTACATGCTAATGTTCTTTTTCATGTTTGGTTTTGTTTCTTCTTTCCTATTGTTCACTCCATTGGTTACAACCCTTATATATAACCAGACTAATGTCCAATGTAAAAGTCTTTGCAGATCCTATACTTGACTGCATGCCACCATGGGGGAAAGGGGGAAGAGGTAGCAGAGAACATTTGAAACTCAAGGATTGTGGAACTGACTCTTGTAAACTAAAAGTAAATAAACAAATCAATTAATTTTTTTTAAAAGAGCTGTTTCCTTCAGTGGGTTTTTCTATCTCCTTTTCCATCTGGCAACTCTACTTTTTAAGCATTTGTTTTCTTTTTCTAAGCTGTTGACTCTTTTTTCATAATTCTCTTGCATCATTCTCATTTCTTTTAACAATTTTTCTTCTCTCTCTTATATGATTATTAAGCTCCTTTTTGATCTCTTCCATGCATTCTTCATAGGTTTGAAACTCCTCCCTGTTTTTCTTTTGGGGGTTTTCCCCATCGGTGTTTTGACACTGTTGTGTGGTATTTCTGTGTTTCTCTGGGGCTACACTAAAGTAACTGGCAGTCTAGCGCCTGGAACCTGCCTGTTCCCCTGGCTATGCTGAGTGAGGCATGTGGGAGGCTCCTGGTGTTGGCTTTTGTCTGTTCCACTGCACTGTGGCTCAAGATCTCCCACTGGTTTGCTGAGGTGGGGCTTGCTGGGATGCTTCCTGTCCTGGACTGTGCTCCTCTTTTACCCAAGTGAGACAGACCTTTCTTGCCAATGTTCTAAGTTTCTTGGGCCAAGAGACTGTTTCACCCCATCTTTTTGCTGGTTCTGCTGTTCCAGGATTTATTTCAGGGAGTGATGTTATGATTGTTTGGAGGTGATTATGGGAGTATTATGGCAATTTACTGCTTATTCCACCATCTTGGCTCCTAGAAGTACTCTCAAGCCTAATATTCTCACTGTCAAAGAGAGAACTAGGCAAGAAATATATTGTGTCTGCATATGGAGGCAGCTAGGTAGCTCAGTGGACAGAGAGCTGAGCTAACAGTCATCAGGAAGACTGAAGTTCAAATTCAGCTCCTGAAAGTAGCTGTGTGACCCTGGACAAGTCACTTAACTTCTGCTTGCCTCAGTTTTCTCTACTGCAAAATGGGGATAATTTTAGCACCTATCTCCCAGGATAATTGGGAGGATCAAATGAGATAATATTTCTAAAGTGCTTAGCACAGTGTCTGCCACAAAACAGGTGCTTAATAGAGACTTGCTGACTGATTAATTAGTATTTCCATAAATATTCTCTAATTTCTACTCTAGCTAACTTTCTGAGAGTTTGAATACTTGGAAATTCAATTCAACAAACATTTCCTATCTACTATGCAAAAGGCATGGCAGCCTCTCTTATGCATGTGTATATATATAGTACATTAAGGTTTGCAAGGAGCTTTATACATATTTCACCTTATCTACTTTGCCACTATTATTTTCATTTTACAGATGGAGAAACTGAGGTAGATAAAGGGATTTACCCAAGATCACACAGCCAGACGGTGTCTGAGGATGGACTTGACGCCAGGTCTCCACAATCTGGGCCCAGCACTCTCTCCCCTGAAACACCCAGCAGCCTCTTGGGTGTTAGCTGATGCTCCTGGGCTCATCTTTGTGTCTCATCTATCGACCTCTAGCTCATCTCTACATTTGTAATATACATATTTTATAACTGATATGTGTATGAATAATCATGTCAGTGCATGTCCTAGTATGTCCATGGTACATGTGCATATCTGCAACAGAGAAGGAAGAGATAAAATTTTCCATATTGATTGTTTCTAGACTGATTCCCCCAGTTCTTTACCTTCATAGAAAGGGACTTCAGGATATCTAAGTCCAGGTCTCCTTAAGGCCACATATTCCTAGAAACACTACTCCTGCACAAAGCAGCTTCGATTCTGCTAGACTTAAGTAAAATCTTCCTCAGGCAAGCTGAGTGATTCAGAAGAGATCTTGAGATCAAAGTTATTAATAAACTGGGTTGAGGACTGGTACCAGAGAGACTGTTACCTTTACCTTGCCATATTTTCAGCTGCTACCATCTGGTTTTAAATTAGAGCTATGCCAACCACATAATGCAATTCTATTATGCCATAAGAATAAATTAAAAAATGCATTCTACTTAGCAGAGCAGTCATTTAGACAAAAGCTTCAAGCTTATTTAAGGCAGTGAAGAAAAATGGAAATAAAGTAGATAGTAAAGAAACTTTTACTGCAAATGCTAGTAGTTTCAACTGATTTTAAAATCCTGTTCAAGTTCACATTAAAATTACCAGAGGGGTAGCAAGTGCCGAAAAGGATAATGAAGCTAAATATGCTAATGTCTTGAAGAAAAAAATCAAAGAAGGTAGATACAGTGATCAATACATTTTTAATGTGGGTGAAACAGGCTTGTTCTAGAAAAGGATTCCTTCCAGAACTTACAGCTCTATGAAAGAAAAAAACTCAACCTGGATTTAAAGTGTCTACAGATTGCCTCATGTTTTTCTTGGGAAGTATTGCCAAAGGAGATTTTAAATTAAAACCAATTCTTGTTAATTGGTCTCAAAAACTCAGAGACACTAAAGCACATTGATTGCTTCCCATTTTTTGGCAGGCAAATAAAAAGCATGGGTGACTAAAGTTGTTTTCAAAGACAACTTCAAGTCTTCAAGTTATTTTAGCCCAGGTATTGAAAAATATTTCAAGGACAACAATATCACATTTAAAGCATTACTGGTTTTGTATAATATTGAATGACAGGTCATTCAATGACATTTGGTTGACTGCATGAGAATGTGAACGTGCAAATTCCCCAAGATGTAGATAAAGTTCTATGTGCCTACTAGTGTATGTATGAAGATTTAAAGAAAGAAGACAGTTTAGTCTGTGCTGCTAAAATATTTTAAATTATAATGTTTTCATCATATAATCAGTGTAGGTTTATTTTTAGATACAATATTCAGTCATTTAAATTTTTTTTAATTTCACTTTCTTTAACTACCTTTTTACTTAGCTTGAATTGTAGTACATTTTTCTTATCCTTTGTTATTACGTGAATAAACAGATCAAATTTTATTTTAAATATTTTTGATTGCATATTTCTACTGGGCTGGAACCAACAGCCATATGTTACATATAATTATGACTTTGAAAAGTGTATATTGAAATAATGCAGCACCTTGGTGAGATTCATCATTCGTACTAATTGGGACATAACTGGCACCAACTGCACATCTACAAAGGCTCTGCAATGTAATAATAATGAAATTGAAGTGATTAGGTACTATTTAGTTCTTCAAAGTCTTACCAATTCCACATGCATTTTTCTTTCTGAGTCTTTTTGGAAATGATTTCTTAATGCCAGAGTCTCTCTGTCCAGTCCACAACTGTGTTGCTTTGCTTCCTGCACGTCAGTTGATTCTAAAAAACAAAATACATTGACTAAACTGAATCTAAGGATAATTTTGGTGATGCTGTCACTGACATTTAAGCCATGTCTATTACTTTTCCATCCCTGTATTCTCACAAAATAGTATTTCTCCACATACAAAAATGAATCATTGTAGCTAAAGCCAATGAACAACTTTCTTGGAGTAACTCAAACCGATCTTTGTAATATCAGGCCACCCAGGGGGAATTCTGAGGCAATAAGGGTGGAGTGGAAAGAGTATTGCTGGACTCTAGAGTCAGAAGACCTCAGCAGTGATCCTGCTTTAGACACAAATTTTGTGACCGTGGACGAGTCAAAAGTTTTCTGAGCCTCCATTTCTTCATCTGTAAAATGGGGATAGAATACCAACTACCTTATAGCTGTTTTTAGGTAAATATTTTTCAAACTTCAAAGCAAATTTATATAAATATAAATTATTGTTGTTGTTCTATGGAACAGAGCTTTGAAATTGCCTACCTCACTCTAAAAGTCTTGAAAAAAACCTCAGAAAAATAAAACAACCATCCACAATGGTACTATCACCCACTCACTGAGAAAAATTTTTATATCTTTGCCAGGACCAGGCCCCAGAAAAATCCTTCTCCTCTTGACTCCCTTCTAGTAACATGTCACCTGACCATACCTTTTGACCTAGCAATACCACTATTATGGTTCTATCCCAAAGAGATTAAAGAAAAAGGGAAAAGACTTATATGCACAAAAATATTCATAGTAGCTCTTTTTGTAGTGACAAAGAATTGGAAATTGTGGGGATCCCTATCAGTTGGGGAATGGTTGAACAAGCTAAGGTATATGAATGTGACAGAATACTATTATTATGCCATAAGAAACAACAAAGGAGATGATTCCAAAAAAACCTGGAAAGACTTACATGAACTGATCTCAGGTGAGGTGAGCAGAATCAGGAGAACGCTGTACACAAAAACAGCAATGTTGTCATAAAAATAAACTGCTACTCTGATCAATACAGAATCCAAAGGATTCATGATGAAAAACACTATCTCCAGAGAGAGAACTGATGGACTCTGAATGTATACTGAAGCGTATTTTTTCACTTTGCCTTTTTTTCTTTTGTAACATTGGTAATTTAGAAATACATTTTGCATGACTTCATATATATAATGGATATTATATTGTTTGTTTTCTCAATGTGTGGGGGAGGAGCTACAGAGAGGGAGAGAATTTAGAACTCAAAATAAAAAAAGAATGCGAAAAAACTTTTTTTTTAAAGAAAAATCTCACAGATTCAAAATTATCTAGGAATGTTCTTATTTGTGTAAGGAGAACAGCAACTTGAACATAATTTGATGAGTCAGGAAGGCCTAGCTTTGGCCTTAATTCTGCCTATAATTAATGAGGTGACTTCATGCAGGTCATTTTAACCTCCCTTCGACTTAGTTTTCTCATTTGTAAAATGCATTCTTTCATTCAATGAGCATTTATTAAACTAGTTATGTGCCAATCACTGGGCTAGGTGTCTGGAAATAAACAGACTAAAATAAAAATTCCTAATCCTCAAAGAATTTACATTCTATTGGAGGAAAATAGCATGCAAATAGTTATGAATAAATACAAATCTTTTAAAAGTGTAAATACAAAGCAATTACCGGGAGAAGAGGAGAAGAAACTAGAAGAAACTCAGGTATACTGAGTAGGTAGAAGAAACTAGCAATCCAGGGAGACTGCACTGGGTTGGACCTAAAAGGAAGTTAGGGCCCTACTAAGCAGAGGTGAGGAAAGGTATTTTATGCATGAAGAGCAGCCTATGCAAATAAGAAGAGGTAGAGATAAATGGAACCAGTATTTTCAGGAAAAGTAATTAGGTCAATTTGCCTGGAGTACAGAGAACAGGAAGGAAAGTCTTGTGTAATAAACCTACTAAAAGAGGCTGGAACCACTTTGTAAAAGATTTAAATGCCAACTGAGAGAATCCAACAGGCTTATCTTTAAGGTCCATGTCTGTTTTGAAATGATATGACTTTTTTTTTAGGTTAGACGTTACTTCTTAAAACTTTAAAATTTTAATTTTGTTAAGCAAATTCTTATTTCATAGATGGCACAAAAGTACATTTTAGTTCAGTTATGCCTGAATAATCACAAATTGGGCAGCTAGGTGATTCAGTGAATAGAGCATTGAACCTGGAGTCAGGAAAACCTGAGGTCAAATCTGGTCTCAGATACTTATTAGCTATGTGACTCTGGGAAAGTCACTCAACCCTGCTTGCTTCAGTTTCCTCAATCTGCAGTGGCAATGACGAAGGTAATGGAAAACCACTTCTTCCACCACCCCCCCCCCCCCAAAAAAGGGAAAAAACAACCCAAATGGGGCCATGAAGCATTGGACACAAATGACTGAAGAACAACAACAAAAATCACAAATTACAAATTGGTGAGATCCAAATTAAGCATGCCGCTGTGCTTTCATAACGCTGAATACTAATTTCTCTCTCGACCTAATTTAAATGTTATGTTTTGTTTGACTGACCAATATGTTATCTCTCACTCTCCGCATTTCCATCCAAGCTGAGATCTCTGTTGCTCCAATCAAGTTTGCCACACAAGAGAAATCTCAGCAGAAGCCCTCACCTCTACAAGAGAAAGACCGACAGCCTTTGGGTGATTCAGCAGCACGGCTATCAAGGACAGACTGAAATTCTAAACGACTTCTTTTAGGACAAGGGCTTGTTTAAGAAACCAATTTCTCTCTTTTTTAGAGTAGCATTCTAGAGGGAATGTGGTATGTTGGAAAGTGCTTGGAGTAAGGAAAGACTTGGGTTTGAATTTCAGCTCCAGCAGTTACTAGTTGTGTGACCCTAAGCAAGTCCTTTTATCTCTTGGAGTATCTATTCCTTTATCTGTAAAATAGAGACAATCCTATTCATGTTACCTACCTCACAGGGTCGCTGTGACCAAAACACTTTGTAAAAATGAGTTATTGCTAATAAGCCCCTTTTTGTACCCTGCCTCCTGAATATCAAATGTGGGTTCGAAGTAGAAGAGTATTTCTGAATTTTATTCCCTTTGGGTTTTTTCTTCAATGAATCCTTTCCCTTTCTCTTCTTTTATGTCTTCCCCCCTCCTACTTATCACCTGTTCATTTCACCTACCACCCTCTGATACACTAACACAAACCTTTAAATACTACAGAGCTCACAGGCCATTTGGGTCTTCAGAAACAGCCCAGTTCCTGCCCTATCACTAACTTCTCCCTTCTCCTTTCTTGGTCCAAGAAGGGTGAGGGCCTACTTTGAGTCCCTTTCAGAGACCAGATTTGGAAGGCCCCTCAACTCCAAAATCTCTTGTTGACTAATACCTCATTTGTCCAGTGTCACTACCTAATACCTCAGGGATTTATTA
Organism: Pseudocheirus occidentalis; assembly: GCA_028646575.1. NCBI lineage: Eukaryota > Metazoa > Chordata > Mammalia > Diprotodontia > Pseudocheiridae > Pseudocheirus > Pseudocheirus occidentalis. The sequence goes on from JAQQSW010009802.1 coordinate 8,341, forward strand.
CTGCTGAGCACCTAGGACTAGGTACTTGGGAAATGCCTAAGTGGTAGGAGGTTGCAAAGCAAAGCAAGCAGATGGAAAACTTCCCATATCCTGTGCCTGTAATTACTGTGTGAAGAAATAACAACAGTTTAACCCCTATAACCACCCAGAACCCCAAGACTGGATTTGGAAGCCTCCCTGACCCAAAGTCTCCTGCTTATCAGCTGGGCCTCCTTAATCAGCTTCTTCACCCTTCAGGACTCATGCCTTTACTTCACCCCAACTGCCTGTAGGGATGGTCATGCCTTGAGGGCATCATTACCCATTACTATCCTACTTCTAGGATCTGCAAGGACAATATTTCCCTCTTGTATTACATTTTCTCCCACCTTCCCAAGGATCCTTCTCTGCCACAATCTTCCTAAACTGATTTTTTATTAAAAATATTTATTATGACTCAAGAAACATTAAATGTTCATACATCTTAATATACAAAGAATAAAAAAGAGGATCATATGTGAAACTATGAACTTGTAGGTAAAGTTTGAGGTCTTAAGTATAAGTTTAAATCCCCTTGTTTGTTCTGTGAAGTTTGGATTCAAAGGGCCATACCTGAGGACCTAGAGGGCCACATGTGGCCTTGAGGCTGCAGGTTCCCCACGCCTGGAACCAGTTCCACTCTACTGGGTCCTGTACCTTGGAAAATCTTTTCCTGTGACTATTCACATCTTGAAAACTTCCAAACCTCAGTTACCATACAATCTGCCTTCTCCAATCCTACTCCTGAACACAGTGAAAAGAAGTCACCTTATTGTACTGTGTGCAGGGTAAATGTTCAATAAATTTGAAGTACCTAATCTCAACTGGGCTCTCACAACTGACTTTCTACCCTGTTCTCCCCATAGCTAATCCAAATGGAACACAGGTGCTCCCAAATTTCTTTCTCCTCAAGTCCTCTTATTACCGCTGCACCCCCCTCCCCCAGCAGAAGAGCTCACTTATCCCCTACTCAAAAAGTTGAGGCCATTTCATGTCCTTCTTTCCCTCTAGTTGTTGTCCTTCATTTTTGAAGAGGACCAAAATGACACCACTATGCTAAAGTCAAGCTTCAGTGTGTCCAACTGTGGCTGATCAGATCAATAGGAGCTCGGAATGCTCTACCACAGATTGGGCACATGTAGTCCATGTGAATAATTGGGGTGGATTCTCTAAATTTCCACAGCCTGTGTTTCCTTTGAGCTGTTTCAATTCTTTTTAAAAAAAATTTAATTTATCTCTAGTTTTCACCTCCATAAGTCTTAAATTTTCTCTGCCTTCCTCCCCTCCCCAAGATGGCATGCAATTTGACATAGGCGCCACACATACATTCCCATCAAACATTTTTACATTAGCCATGTTGTACAGAAGAACCAGAATGAATGGGAGGAACCATGAGAAAGAAAAAACTAAACTGAACTAAACTAAACAAAAAAAGAGAGCAAATAGTATGCTTTGACCTGTACTCAGACTCTGTATTTCTTTCTCTGAATAAGATCCTCCATTTTGAATCCTTTGGCATTTTTCTAGGTCCTTGCATTGCTGAGAAGAGCTAAGTCTATCAAAGTCAGTCATCACAGAATGTGACTATCACTGTGCACAATGTTCTGGTTCTGCTCACCTCACCCAGCATCAGTTCATTTCAGTCTTTTCAGGTTTTTCTGAAGTCTGTCTGCTCATCATTTCCCATAGCACAACAGTATCCCATCATATTCATACACCACAACTTGTTCAACCATTCCCCAACCAATGGGCATCCCCTCAATTTCCAGCTCTTGGCCACCATAAAAAGAGCTGCCACAAATATTTTTGTACATGTGGGTCCTCTTCCCATTCCTCTGATATCCTTGAAATACAGCCCCAGAAGTGGTACTGTTGGGTCAAAGGGCATACACTCTTTGGGCATAGCTCCAAATTGCTCTCCAGAATGGCTGGACCAGTTCACAACTCTACCAACAACGAACCAATGCTCCAATTTTCCCACATCCTCGCCAGTATCCATAATTTTCCTGTTTTGTCATGTTAGCCAATCTGATAGGTGAGCTGTTTCAATTCTGCTTTGCTCATAAAACACAGCACCTTTTCTGATGTGGGCACGCCACACTGGAAGGTGCTGTGCCAGTGTCTTCCATGTCATACAATCAATACCAAAGTTCTTAAGGAAGACCTTGAGAATGTCCTTGTATTGCTTCTTCTGGTCACCATGAGAATGCTTGCCCTGTGTGAGCTACCCTCCATTCCTCACCTCAAAACTCTTCCATCATGACCCATTCTCTCCTCTTTTACTACAATCTTTGTGGTCTTACACCTTGCTAAAGTCAACCCTTACTCAGCTTCCATCTAGTTCTCTCTCTTCTTCTCTGGAAGTTGCCCCTTCAATCAATGCCTCTCCCCAATGTGCAATCTCTTAGAATTATATATATATATATATATATGTATATATATATATGTATATATATATATATGTATATATATGTATATATATATATATGTATATATATATATATATATATGTATATATATATATATATATGTATATATATTGCTTTTTGGAGGGCAGCTGGGGTTAAGTGACTTGCCCAAAGTCACACATCTAGTTAGTGTGTCAAGTGTCTGAGGCCAGATTTGAACTCAGGTCCTCCTGACTCCAGGGCTGGTGCTCTACTCACTGCGCCATCTAGCTGGCCCTCTCTTAGAATAATAATAGCTAACATTTACAGAGAATTTTAAGGTTTGCAGAGTGCTTTATATATGTTATCTTGTGAACTACTGGCTACTTCTCTGTTGCCAACAAACATGCTCAGGTCCCCTCCATTTAAAAAAACAGCTTTACTGGACCCTCCAAACACCTCATACATCCTATATTTCCTTACTTTTACAGGAAAACTCCTCACTGTCTCTGCAGTCTGCAGAGACTGCAATCTGACTTACAATTCTACCATTCAACCAAAACTCTCTTCAATGTTACCAATAATCTCTTAATTGTTAAATCCTACGGTCTTTTCTTAATCTTCAACTATCTTGGCCTCTCTGCAACTTTTTTTTAAAAGTTCAATTGTATTTTATTTTCAGGTTCACATTCTCTCCCAACCACTTCCACTTTCCCTCTCCCCCTGTTAAGAAAACAAACAAAATGAAACAAAACTCATTACAAACATGTCTAGTCAAACAAAACAAATTCCTGTATTGGCATTTTTAAAAAAATGAAATACATCTCAATCTACACTCTGAGTCCATTTCCAAAAACATGTATAGTCAAGCAAAACAAACTGTCATTTTGACCATGTACCAAAAAAAAACTGTCTCAATCTCTCCTCTGAGTACATCAAATTTCTCTCTGGAAGTAGAGAGCACGTTTCATCCTATATCCTTTGGAATTGTGATTGGTCATTGTGGTGACCACTTCTTGAGTCTTTCAGAGTTGATTATCTTTATAATATTGCTATCACTCTATAAACTGTTCTCCTGATTTTGCTCATTTCACTGTTTCAGTTCATATAAGTCTTCTCAGGTTTCTCTGAAACCATCCCCTTCATTTTCCCATATACAGAAATATATTAAACACATACATCATAACCTATTATGTTAGTCCCCAGTTGAGGGGCATCCCCTCAGTTTCCAACTCCGCCACCACAAAAAGAGCTGCCACAAATATTTTTGCACATATGGGTCTTTTCTTTTATCTCTTTAGGGCACAGACTTGGGTCAAAGGGTGTGTATAATTTAATAGCTTTTCGGGAATAGTTCCAAATTGCTTTTCAGAATGGCTGAACCAGATGGCAGTGTAGAAGCAACAAGGTTCCATAGCTCACATATAGCCACATCAAATACCCACAAAACATGACTCTAAACAAATTTTAGGGCTCTAAAACTCATAAAAATACAGAAAAACACATCTCCTGCTGAAGGCAGCTTGGCAGGAAGGGCTCATTGCAGCACTGGGAGCCAAAACCAGCCCAGACTGAAACCATGGCTTGGCTCTGGGGTCTCCAGGATGAACCACAGCTGGAACCTTCAGGAGAGTGGATCAGCGGCAGCTGTGGTAGTTTCCAGAATTATCAAGCCATAAGAAACAAGGACTAAGTGAAAGGTCAGTGGAATTCAAACTGCCTAAAGAGCAAGGAAGTGGCAGAAGCAGCAGCCCTGCAGCCACCTCCATGTGGCTGTTTCAGAGTTCCTGACCTGCAGACTTCAGGGGGGCCAGGCGATAGTTCAGAGGCTAAGTGCTCTTGCATTGAGCAACCTGGATCCGGATCATGGTCTTGGGTGGTGCATTTTCAGTGAGCCAAAGCTGGTGAGGGTGGCAAAAAAAACAGCGCCCTCCCAATAGCTTTGGCAGTTGTGAAAAGCCCAGCAATTTGGGACAGAGTTTTCCCCTCTGGAAGCAGAGTTCCACAGAGCTAAATCAAGTAATTCACTGGCAACATGAGCAGGCAAAGGAAGCAAAGTAAGAAAAGCAACCGAACTTTAGATTCCTTCTTCAGGGACAAAAAGAATCAAAGCATGGAACAGGAAGAAAATAACACAGTCAGAGCTCCCACACCAAAAGCTTCCAAGAAACATGAAGATTGCCTATAAGCCATGGAGCAACTTAAGAAGGATTTTGAAAACCAAATAGGAGAAGTGGAGGAAAATGGGGAAGAGAAATGAGAATGATGAAAGAAAATCATGAAAAGAGAGTCAACAACCTGACTGAAGAAAATAACATCTTAAAAATAGATGAACTCGAGGGGGCGGAGCCAAGATGGCGGCTTAGAAGCAGCAAAGGCCCACAGCTCCCACACAAA
>JAQQSW010009803.1:0-13142 GCA_028646575.1 Pseudocheirus occidentalis
AGAGAGGGGATGACGGAGGGGAGGGCAGGGTCTGGGGGAGGGATGCTGGAAGCAAACACTTCAGTAAAGGGACAGGGACAGGGTACAGAACAGAACAAGGTGGGGAGTGATAGGAAGGAGGGACATATGATCAGACTGTCACAATGTGTCCACTATGAAGATGTCCTGTATAATCACACATCCACAGCCTGTATTGAATTGTTTGTCCTTCCAGTGGGGGTGGGTGACAAGGGAGGAATCGAAAGAATCTAGAATTTTAAGCTCTGCAATACATGCAAGTAGGAATTAAAATATACAGGGGCTGGGATAGGGAGACCCTCCCTGACCCACCAGAAAGTAAGAGAGCAGATCAGGGGAGGGGCTTTACAGTGGGATCGCTGTTTTGGGGTTGGGGTAGGGGAAACACTGGGAGAAAATTTGTAATTCAAAAATCTCATAAAAATGAATGATATAAATAAGAAAACAAATAAATAATTTTATTTAAATAAAAGAAGAAAACTCTGTTTCTCTTTAGGTCCATTTAATTGATACATAGAAACCACTGAGTTTAACAGTATAGTGTTAAAAATTTCATATAACCTGAAGTATTTCCCAGTGTCTTTGTTTTGCAAATATACCAGCTGTTAGTTAGTCACTAGTTCTCAGGTCCATAGTGGCAGAACTGATTAACTTTGCTGTCTTGGCAGACATTGTCCATTTGTTAGACAAACTAGAGGACTTTGGAGTATGTCAGCCTGTGTGTGTGTGTGTGTGTGTGTGTGTGTGTGTGTGTGTGTGTGTGTGTGAATCTATATAAGCAAAGGTCTATAACCTTTTACTTTAATGCTTTCTCTTCCAGTACAGATTTTAGGTGTGTAAAAAAATGAAGGATCTCTGATTTTACTGGTCTGGGAATTCCATCCACAAACTTAGAATGCAACCCCTCAGTGACTTAGAAGATGAGTTTTGGGAAACTGCTTGAAATAGAGGTTAAGCAATCTGCACAGGGTCACATCACAAGTAAGTGTAGGAGGCAACTTTTGAACCCAGATCTTTATGACTCCTTTCTGCCTCTATACAAGTCTTACTGTCAGGTGGATATTTGTTAATGTCCATATCATGTGTCTCTTAAAGCACCTACTTGTTATGAACTTACTGATTTGTCATGTGCAAAGATTGATTGTGTTTGCATAAGACAAATAATTTTGCATTTAAAACAGAATCACAACTACATTGTATATGAAATATGGGATGCTTAGGTTATACCTTGAAGAGCTCATTTAAAGACCTTATTTCCTTTAGTGTGTTTATCTTTTTACACTGGAAGGAGTAACCATTGTGATGAAGTCATAGAGTCTTGAAGTATTAAGGTGTTTTTACTGTATGCACTTAAGTCAGGTGGTAAAATTAATTACAAAATGGCAACACTATGTTTACTAAAGGTTTTGCAATGTGGATTTAGCATATTGTGGTTTTTAAATAATTAAGCAGTGCCTACTGTACAGTTTCCATTACATTTAAAAACCTAACTAGTTAATTAGCTTAAGTGGTCCTGTCAGCCCTATTGACAGTTTGGAAGCACAGAGTGCTTGCTTGTCAGACTCCTAAAATGAAATATCGAAGAAAGACATTACCATAGTTAGCCTTCTCCCTTGAGATGCATAGTTGGCTTTGTTTCTTATAAGATTAAAAAAAACAAAGTAAATAGACATCTTTGCCTCTGGTTCATATTTTTAAAGGGATGTTTTGCTATTTTTTTTAAACATTGTTGTTGCTTCTCAGTGTCTCCTCCACCCCAATACACTTCTTTCTTACTGCTCAGCTTTTTGTGTGGTATAAGATTTTATTTCACTTCTATATCTCCATTTGTTCAGCCATTTCCTAATATACGGCGCCCATATATTTGTTACCAGAAAAAGCAATGTCTGGAATATTTTGGCGTGTATTAGCATTGTCTGTTATTTTTCCCTTCCTTGATATACACAGTTGTGTTCATGAGTCAAATGATGTGTACAGTGTAGTGACTTAAAAGGAAAATTCCAAACAGTTTTCCCAAATCATGGCTTCCCTATCAGTGCATAAGTTCTCCTGCCATTTCATCAGCCCCTGCAACATGTTTGTTTTACAACATCTTGAAAGTCTAGTGGGGGTGAGAAGACATCCCAAATTTGTTTCCATTTGCATTTCTCTTATTAGTGAATCACAAGATTCTTTCATTTTGATACTTTGCATTCCTTCTTTTGAAAAATTGTTCATATACTTTGCATTTGTCTGTTGGGGAATGACTTGTTCTTATATATCAATTCCCGAAATACCTATTGGAACTTTATGAGAGATTTTGCTTTTAAGATTTTTTCCCCCTTTCAACAATTTCTCTTTTACATTGACTTTGTTCATATAAAAGCTTTTTAGTTTTGTGTAATAAAATGACTTATTTTATCTTTTATGATCACCTCTATTGCTTCATAGTTTATGAATTCTCATAGCCATAGTCAAATACAGTGCTTATTTCTTTTTTTTCTGTCTTCATCTCTCCATCCACCTGTCTGTCCATCTGTCTGTTGTGATTTGAATATGTATATTTGTCATCCATTTGGAGCATATTGTAGTATATAGTGTAGAGTATTTGTCTAAAACAAATTTCTGTTAAAATGATTTCTGATCTTTTGCAGAAGCACATGTCAAATAGAAGATCCTTTCCTCTGTAGTTCATGTTCTTTGATTTATCAAATGTTAGATTGCTATATTTATTTACTTCTGAATCTTGTTTACTATTTCATTGAGACATTTTTAAACAGAATCAAAACTATTTGATCCTACTATTTAGCAATATATTTTTGCATCTAACTAGTTCATCTTCATTTTGACTTTCCCTCCCACAAAGAATCTTGACGTTTTATTATTATTTCATTTTTTATTTCTTTGGTATTTAGATTGTTAGGGCCCCAAGTTGGTAAATTAATTTACATTTTATAATCATGTTATTATATTTTCATGGCTCAGCTATGAACATATCTTTTCAATTATTTCATTCTTCATTTGTGTCTAAAAATAGTTTTGTATTTATATTATTAAGAGTTTCAGTAGTTAAACTACTAGATATTTTGCATATGTTGTAGTTACTTTGAATGGAATTTTTTTATAGTTTCTCTTGTCAGTTTTTGATAATAACATGCAGAAAGGTTGCAGATTTTTGTTGATTGTTTCTGGTTTAATGAAGATTCAATTGTTTCAGTTACTTTTTTTACGTTGAATTTCACAGTTTCTCTAAGTGAATCATTCTATCATCTGCAAATAGAAATAATTTTATCTGCTCTTAGTCACTCAATTCCTCTCTTTCTTGCTATAACCAACATTTCTACAACTATTAAATAATAGTTATGACAGTGAACATCCTTATTTCACCTCTTAATTGGACTTTTTTCATGCTTTTTTTTTAGTTATAACTAACAGCAACTCAGTGTTATATTGTTACTATTTAGGTAAAAGATTATGATTAGGGAGACATTAATTTATTCCTCTACTTTTAATGTTTTTGTTGAAGATTTTTGTCTGTATATGTGATTTTAATTTTAATAATTTTGCCATTAATGTTGAACCCACTGGATAGCCTCTGAGGTCTCTTCCTGCCTGTAGATTTATGATCCAGTATTCCAGCAACCTTACTATTAATTCTAGTATAAACATAATTTTTTATAATTGCTAATTTGTTTTCATGTTTTTGTAGTGAATTTGCAAAAATTTTATTGTTTTCATCAATATCCATTAGTAATGTTAGTCTATAGTTCCTAACCTCCTATCTTATTTTTTTTCTTGATTTGAATGCTGGGATAATTTTTGTCTTGTAGGAGAATTATAAGGTTAAAAAAATCTCCATTTTGGCTAACAGCTTATGGAAAACAGAATCTAATTGTTTTTTTAAATATCTTTAGCATTTGCTTCTAAGTCCATTTGGCCCTGATTTTTTTTCTTTGAAAGTTATTTTTTCCTTCTCTAATTTCTATTTCTGACATTTAAGTTGTTTAGATTCTCTATTTGTTTTATTCTTAGTCTAAGTATGTTAATTTTTTTGCAAATATTGATTCATTTACTTTTTCAGTTTTGTTGGCACATACTTGAACTTAATATTTTCTGGCAGTTTCTTTCATCCACTTCCTCTTTATTTGTTGTGAGAGCTTTTTATTTTAAGCATTTGATTTTTCTTTCTTGAAATCAAATTAGCTATTAATTTGTCTACTTGACTGAATTTCTAAACCACTTAACTCTTGCTCTGATGTATAATTTTAATACTTTTTCTTTCTTTTCAATTTTAATTAATTAATTAATTTATTTTTAGTTTAGAACATTCAGTTCCACAAGCTTTTGAGTTTTAAATTTTCTCCCCCTTCCTACTTTCCTCCCCCCTCAAGATGGTGTGCAATCTGATATATGCTCTACATATACTTTCATATTATATTATCACATTATTCATGTTTTGAAGATGAATTATAACCCATGGAATGTATCCTGAGAAAGAAGAAAAAACAAAACAAAACAAACAGGAGAGAGAGCTCAAATAGTATGCTTCAATTTGCGTTCAGATTCCATAGTTCTTTCTCTGGATGTGGATAGCATTTTTGATCATATGCCTTTTGGAGATGTCTTAGAATCTTGCGTTGCTAAGAAAAGCCAAGTCGCTCAAAGTTAGTAATCATGGCTGTAGTTATGTACAATGTTCTCCTCATTCTGCTCCCCTCACTCAGCATCAGTTCATATAAGTGTTTCCAGGTTTTTCTGAAGTCTGCCTGCTCTTCCTTTCTTATAGTACAATAGTATTCCATTAAATTCATATACCACAACTTGTTCAACATTTCGATAGTTTTTTAAAAATCTGTCTCTTCTTTGATTTTCATTATTTCTATTTTGTATTGATAGTCTAGGTTATTTTTTGAATTTTTAGGTTTTTTTGCATGATCTGTTCCATAATATCTTGTTTTTGTTGATTTAACTGTTGAAATGTATAATTTTTTAAAGTACTGCTGTGGCTGCATCCTGTAAGTTTTGGCATATTGTCTCATTGTTTCAATTTTTAAGTAAAATTAATTGTTGTTCGTAGAATTTAACCTTTAAGCCTCTAATTCTTTAGAGTTATATTTTTTAGCTGACATTGAGATTTGAATCATTTTTTTCATATAATTACACTGATTATAATTTCAGAATTTTTTATTGCATTTTCTGTAAAGGATATATTTATGATTTCTGCTTTTTCGCATTTGTTTATTTATTTGGAACATAGAGAAACTCAATAATTAGCATACATGTATCATCTCTAATTCTTCTACTATTATGTACATATTCTTAATTTGGTTCATACTTATTTTTTCTACTACATTTTGTAAAGTTGAAAGGAACATGTTGAAATCCCCAGTGACTTTTGTTTTTCTGTTTATTTCTTCTTACAGTTTTGTTTGCTTTTCCACTGTGAATTTAGATGCTATCTTTTTGTTGAAAATATATTTAATATTAATAATTTCATTTTTATGATGTCTCATGTAGTTTCACTGCCTATCTCTCTTGCTCATCGGTTTTTTTTTTGGAGGAGTGGTTGGGGTTAAGTGACTTTCCTAAGGTCACATGGCTAATAAGTGTTAAGTGTCTGAGGTCAAATTTGAACTCAGGTCCTCTTGACTCCAGGGCCAGTACTCTATTCACTGCACCACCTATCCACCCCTACTCATCTCTGTTTTTACTGTTGCCTTTTCTGAAGTCATAATTACTACCCCTATTTTTTTGGATCCAATCAAGGCTACTCCAATCTTTTATTTTAAGTTCACATTACTGAATGTTTTAAATATGCTTCTTGTTGCATTTTGCTTAGCGATCTGTTCTGCCGTCTATTTTATGGGACAATTTGTCTCATTTACATTAACAGTTAAGATTAAGTTTTGTTTGTTGCTATCATATCCTATTATAATATTTCCTCTATTTCTTTACACCCCCTTTCTTTAAAAGGAAAAAAGAAAGAGTAGAAATTATTATAGTTGGAACAGAGTGACCTTGATTCTACTCTTGCCCCATCTTCTAGATCTTGGCTTTTCTTTCTCTTTTCCCCTCATTTCATAATCTGTTCTTCCTATTTGAAATTTGTTTTACCAGTGACTTGTTTCTTCCATAGGCATCTCAGTGGTGCAGTGGATAGAGTGCTTGAAGATTCATCTTCCTGAGTTCAAATCTGGCCTCAGATACTTACTAACTGTGTGACCTGGGCAAGTTACTTAGCCTTATTTGCCTCAGAGCCTCATCCATAAAATGGTAGAGAAGGAAATGGCAAACAATTCCAGTACCTTTGCTAAGAAAACCTCAGATGAAGTCATGAATAGTCAGACACCAAACAAAAACAACAGATAATATCTTCCATAATTCTATAATTTCTCTTAAACTTCCTTAATCCATTTTCTAGTTAGTAGTCTATTTATTTTATTGTGTTTTGATACTGTACTCTTTGCTTGTTTCCAGCTTTTACATGGTTCAGGTATGACCAAGGTTCCTGAGATCCCTATTCCTTACATCTCCAGTACTTGAGCTTATTTTTCTCTTGCAGTATGCCAGTTAAGAAAATAGCAACTTCTCTTTTATTCCCTGTTTTACCTCTTCCTTTCTCCTCTTTTTTTCTCTTTCTCCTTCCCTCTCACCATGTCTTCCTCTCTTCTTCCTCCTCTGACTTTCCCTCCCAAGTTTTATTTCCTCCTGAGACATAGAGGTTGATATAAAGATAAACTTCCTAATCCTTAGCGCTTCCTAAAAAAGAAACTTCCTAATCCTTAGAGCTTCCTGAAAATGGAATAAGTTTTTTCAAGAAGTGTATTTTTCCCCTACTCCTTGAAGATCCTTTCCAAGTTTTCAGTTCAGTAATTCTGTAAACTTATACATATCTTAGCAACCCTTCTCCTCCCTCTATGGATCAGTCTGTCTTTATACAAGATGCCTTAATATCATTTATCAACAGTAATTGTTTATTAAATCCTCACTATGATGGAATGTCTGGTTTACTGTTCCTGTATTTGTCCAATCATAGTACCTGAGCCTACTTAGGAATGATCATCTCCATAGACAGAGGTTAAAAAGTTCTTTGTGTCAGCAACTAATGAATATTGCTGATCTTAGTACTCTAATCATTGTACTCTAGCCTCACATTGGTTGGGTTTTCTGCCCTTGGATTCCAGCCTGTGGCCTAAACTCTAGGAACAATCACAATGAGATGTGAGTCTAGAACAGTGGTTCTCAACCTTCCTAATGCTGCGACCTTTCAGTACTCATATGTGGGCATATATGGGCATATCTGCATGTGGGCAGACCCACCTGGAGACAGATATAGGAGTGGTGTCTTGGTTCCTGAGACCATTGAAAATACGTGTTTCTGGTAATATGTGTTCACAGGCAACCCCTGTGAAAAGGTCCTTTGACCTCCAAAGGGGTCGCGACCCACAGGTTGAGAACCACTGGTCTATAAGATAACTAGAAATTGGAAGATCAGTGTAAGGTGGTAAAGAGTGGCAGAATATAAATATTCTTAGCCAAGTGCTAAACTGAGCCCCAAACCTATTTTTCAATTCAGGCAGGCACTGGAGCAAGAAACTGATATACATTCAAATTGAAATAGAAATGTGGTCTTTATCAGAAAAAATCTGCTAAACTGGTGTTGAGTACAGCCAATGCAACCTTGAGGTGGGAGTCAAGAAACCTGGGAATCACATTAACATAGTTGTCTTATGTGAAGTCTTGAAAATGGAAGATTACTTCAATGAAGAGGTGTTAGAGACCACACAATGATGAAGACTGAGCTGTTGGGAATATTAAGAGTTGAGAGCTGAAGACAGAAGGAGAACCAGTGAAAACTTTAGAGAATGAAAAATCAGAAATGAAAAAAAGAGATAGCATAGTGTGGTGTCACAGATATTAAGAGAAGAGAGTTTTGAAAAGAATGGGTTGGTTAGTATTGTCAAATGCTTCGAAGAGGTCAAGGAAAATGAGGACTGAGAAAAATTTATTTTATGATGGTGATAGATTGCTTCTTACAGAAACCCCAAAAGGGATATGATTTAATCAAAATAAGTGGAATTATAAAAAAGAAACACTAATTCATATGGCCCAGTCAGAAATGTGAACTGGAGCCAAAATTTAGAGCTTTAAATTTATTCGTTTGATTCCTCTCCACCCTTTTCCCAATTCACACATTTTACCAATAGAATATTCTACCTTCATGCAGTGTCAGACATTTGTCAGCTTAATTGGAGATCCAGTTGTAAAACTCACCTATCTTAAAGATTTGTCACACTTCTCACAAAAACTTTGTCTCTAAAAAGCAATGGATATATTACAATAGTATGATGAAAAATATCTGGGAAAAAAGATGTCCTTTTTTTCAACCCCATTTCTTCACTGTTCCTTTCTTCTTTCGAGTATATCAGCTCAGATGTTTCTTCTAATATTTCATATGTGAAGGAATAACTATGCTGTTTCAGAAAATTATTAAGGCTACATAAATAATGATTTGATAGCTATCTATTGACCCCCAGGACATTCTCATCCCTTTCTTAATTCATTGCTGGCTCTCAGGCTTTCTCATCTCAATTTCCTGCTCTCATACCAAAGAACTTCAGCATATATATTGATAACTTATTAAATTTCTTAAATTCCCAGTTTCTCAAACTACCCAGTTCTCATGACCTACTTCTTCACTTCACTGCTGTTACATATATGGATCATCATACCATTGAACTTGTCATTACCTATATGTATTCTACTAACATGCTTGTGGACTATGAAATTCCTTTGTCTAGTCATAATCTTTTGTCATTTCTCTTTGTATCTTAAGATCCCCTCCAACCCTATTCTTCATACTTTTTTTTACCTCCATTCTCTCTATTCCTCAGTCCTTTCTAGACCATCACCCTTGTGCTGGCTGCATTCTCCTTCTTTTCTTATTTTAACCCATCATGAGTCAATTATCCTCTCTCATCTACCACCCTCAACTCCCCATTGTTGATCATGCCTTACTAATTCCCTACCCAGGGTTACTACCACCACTCACTCTTCACTCCTATTTTCTTTTTTTCCTGTCTCTTTTCGTCACCTCTACCACAGACACATAGACACAGACATAGACTCTCTCTGTCTCTGTCTCTGTCTGTCTCTGTCTCTGTCTCTGTCTCTCTGTCTCTGTCTCTCTCTCTGTCTCTCTCTCTCTCTCTCTCTCTCTCACACACACACACACACACACACCTTCAATCTCTTGTTATCTAGAAACATGTCCCTGACTCTCCCATCCTTAAAAACAAACCCTCACTGGATCTTATCATCTCGGATACCATACTCTTTCTTTCTTCCAGTTCTTGGTTTGAGAACAACCGGCCTTGAGAAAATCACTTACATTTGGTACCTTCTCTCCTCTTTTTTCAAAACCTGCAATCTGGTTTCTAGCATCCTCATTCGACTGAAGCTGCCCTTAGTTGACAAGTTTAACGGTCTTTTCTTAATCTTGATTTCCTACTCTGGTTCTTTATCTATTTCACACCTTGTAACAGTGGTTATCCCCCAGTTCTCTTTTCTTCATCTTTTCACTGTCATTTGGTGATCTCTTCAGTTCCTATGCATGATTATTATCTCTATGTTGACAATCTCCTGAATTTTCCATTCCTAATCTCTTTGCTGAGCTACATTCAGGCCTTTTATAATGCCTTTTGGACATTTTGAACTTGATTTCCGTAAGACATCTCGAGTTCAATATGTCAAAAACAAATGATGGTCTTTGTCCCTAAATCCTCCCTCATTTTGAACTCCCCTATTATAGTTGAGAGTACTACCATTTTCCCAGTGGCTGAAACCTGCAACCTTGGTTACATTCTGGACTTTTCATTCTCACTCACTTTACATATTCAATCTGTTGCCAAATATAGTTGTTTCTACTTTTACAATATCTCTTACATAGAGACATCTCTGTCTTTCCCCTCATATGGCCACATCCTAATTCAGACTTTCATCACCTCTCATGTATACTCTAACAGCCTTCTCACTGATCTCAAGCCTCTCTCTTTTGCAATCCATCCTTTACTCAGCTGCCACCATGATTTTTATAAAATACAGGTCTGACCATGTCATCATCTTGCCACCGCACTCCCCAGGAGCCTCAAACCTCTAGAATCAAATGTAAACTGTTTAGTGTCTAATATTCTTCATAAGCTGATTTCTTCCTACACTGAAAGTGTGGAGTTTATGGTGCATAGGAATGGAAGATAAATTTGACATAGATTTGAGGTCACATTGTAGAGATCAAGGCAGATAATTTTTTAACACTTGAAATTTCACCAATTAGGGATTTATATGAACAAACACTTCTGAGGAAGGCTAATTTGAGAGATATTATCTTTGTTTGGGCTACCCTATTGATTAATCAGACTTTTTCCCTAACATCAAGCTGAAGTGTTTGTATATGATACATTTAAGAAATTTGACTGAGGTGCTGGTAGTCTAGAGTGAAGCACCAACAAGTAACTTTGGAACATGGAGCATTTAAGAGATTTGAGTGGTATAACTCTAAGTGGATTGTGCCTTCAGATAGCTGGTGTGGCATGAGGATATTGAACTCCTGCAGATTAGGGAAGATTGTATGAGAAAATTGGGAAGGATATTCACAATAAGTTGCTTAGGACTGGTCTGACCTCTTTCTTTTTTCAGAAGGCAGACAAAATCGGCATTTGCCTTTTGTCAGGTTATTCCCACTTGTTCGTTTATCCAACAGAATGGCTACATTAAGTGGATATGGGAGACCAAGTCAGTCCCAGTGAAATGTCTTTGCTGCTGAAATGTACATTGGAATCTGAGTAACATTTCCTAGGACTGTGCCCCGGGATACGTCTATGTATGTCTAAGAGTATTTGTATTCATTTTGACTGTGCGCTCTTTTAGTGTAGCTTAAACCATAACCCAATCTCTCCTCCATTCCTTTTTCATTATTTCATCATAAAATATATTTCCCTTGTTTTATAGAACCTTGTTTAGTAACGTTTGCACACTTATGGAAGTTTTGAAGGAAAGAACAAACTTAATCTGTATTGTTTGCTTGATTTTGATTGGAGGAAATCTTTAAGTAATCTGTCCATTACAGCGTTACATTCACAGAGTACAAGGGAACTCAGTGGTTATCTAATCCAATTCATATCAGATAAGTATGCTGTCTACAGTATCCTGAACGCATGACCATACAGTTTGCACTTGAAGACTTCTGTCTATTGAGAGAAAATCCCTTATTTTCTTAGGCAACAGCCCATTCCATTTGTCAATGACTACAGTGGTCAGGGAATTGTTTTGTTTTGCTTTTTACTTTGTGCAGTTGACATATGCCCTTTGTACCTCCTACCAATTGCTCCTAATTTGGCTCTCTGGGGCCAAGCAAAATAAATCTAATTTCTCTTCAACAGTTGAGGCCTGGTTTATTCATTTGAGGTTAGTCAGACAGTCACCAAACAAACATTTATTAAGTATTTGTTACATGCCAGCCACTGTGCTAAATACTGTGGTTACAAAGAAAGGCAAAGTGTGTTCCCTGATGTCAAGGGACTGACATTCTAATGGGGAAGACAATTTTAAAAATTGTACATATACACATATGTATTTATTCATGTATATGTATGTACAGCATAGATGGAAGGTAAATTAGAGGGAAGGCATTATGGAGTGGGAGGTAAAGACTTCTTGTAGAAAATAAAAATTTCAGTTGAAGCCAGGGAAGCCAGGAAATGGAATAATTGATTTCTTACAATTTTAACCATAAGTATGGCTGTCAGAAGCATTGTTCTCCCTGTTGTAATGACAAAGTATGGTAACTCATTTCCTTTTGCCTGGGCTATAATAGTCTTCTAAAAGCTCTCTCTCCTCTTATCTCTTCCCACTTCAAATCATACTATGTACACCTGCTGTATTTATCATCCTAATGTATGGTTATGACCATGTTATACTCCACTGATCAAAACCCTTTATTAACTCTATACCTTACCAAATAAAGTCCAAATCATCTCATCCAATTTTATTCAATTCACAATTTATTGTGTGTCTCCAGTGTGTAGAGCACTTTGCTAGGCACTGAAAGATATATACCATTTAAGGAAGAAAAATAGTTCCTATTATGAGGTATATGGCCAAATAGGAGGACATGACACATGCACAAATTGTTATAATAGAAAATGCTGCATAAATGGATACATAAGAGAAGTGGAAAACTGAGGGAATCTGAGGGATTCCTGCAAGAAAAACTGAGGGAATCTTGTAAGGCTTCGTGAATAAAGTGGCATTTCAGTTTAAATGACAAGCATAAATTTAATCGACCAAGAAGGTATATTGTACGCATTGAACTGTGTGAGAAAAGGTGGGAAGCTGCAGGGGTTCAGGGGATAGTTAATGGTTTAATTAGGTATAAATGAGAATAGGTAGAAGTAAGTAGTATAAGATGGGGTTAGAAAAAAAAATCTTTTGCAGTTATGTAACAATATTCTTTTTCAGTCTTAATCTCAGATTACATGTATTAAACTTCAGCAAAACTGGCCTGCTCCTAGTTTGCCATACATGTCCAAACTCTTGTTTATACCATTTCCTATTCTAGTATGCCCTTCTTTTTTTCTTTTTTATATTGAAATTCTACCCATCTTTCAAGACCTCATTTAAATGCCACATTCTCGTTGTGATTTTCCACAGAACTAAATAATCTTTACTCTATAAACTTAAAAATAATCATTCCTGGGGGTGGCTAGGTGGCTCAGAGAATAGAGCACAGGCCCTGGAGTCAGGAGGACCTGAGTTCAAATCCGACCTCAGACACTTAACAAAAAACTAGCCATGTGACCTTGGGCAAGTCACTTAACCCCAACTGCCCTCCAAAAAGCAAAAAAAAACCCAACATTCCCCTGTCTTTATTTTTCCTGATTAATGAGATTTATTTTTTCCTTCCTACATCTGTTGCCCTAATTGAACAATAAAAAAGAAAATTCTCGGGGGACAGAGCCAAGATGGCAGCATAGAAGCAGCAAAGCACCAAAGCTCCCACACAAACACGCTAAAAAACTCATAAAATGGGATGCTAAACAGATTTTTCAAGCTCCAAAACTCTCCAAAAGACAGAAAGCACATCTGTT
>JAQQSW010009804.1:0-13141 GCA_028646575.1 Pseudocheirus occidentalis
TGGTAATGTAGTTTGAAATTTGGAATTGCTAGACCACCTTCCCTTTGTTCAGGAGATCAAATCTGGCCTCAGATATTTATTAGCTATTTAACACTGGGCAAGTTACTTAACCTTGATTGCCTCAGTTTCCTCATCTGCAAAATTAGCTAGAGATGGAAGAGGCAAACAATTCCTGTATTTTTGCCAAGAAAATACCAAGTGGAGTCACATAGAAGTGGAATAATTTTTCATTGTAATAGTACCCCCTTTCATGTAACATGTCCTCTGTAAGAACAATTATGAAGTTTGTTGTACAAGTTTTGTCATTTATATACATATATATGTATATATTTGGGTTTGTACATATATATATATAATATAGATATATATATACAAGATATATATTGCATATATATATTTGGGTTTGTGTATATATATATATATATATATATATTTAAACAATGATCCCTTTGTTCTTGGTCACAAAATAGCTTAAACATGTCAGAGCCAAGATTCAAAGTTAGATGTCCTGAAAACATTTCGTTTTTACACCATGCTGTCTAGTCTAGATCATTGTCTACCTTGCCTAAACTTCTAGTATTAAAGGATCAGTATGTGTCTCAATGAATTATATACATAACAAAGACTAATATTTATATGTGCAACTTTGTGGAACAAATGGAACAAATACTAGATTTGGGTTCAAATCAAAGTTCTGTCATTTACTACTACCTATGTGGCTTTTAGCAAATCACTTAAATTTTATGGGCCTCAGTATCCTTATCTGTAAAATGACCTTTAAGCTGCCTGCCTTCTAAATCTATAAGACAATGTGTCATTTTGCCACTTTAGGCCTCAAATTCCTTATCTTTGAAATCTGAATTGTATCTGATGACTTTTAAGTTTTCATGTCAAAATCTATTATCTAGGTTAAATTTACTAACAAGTCAAACAAGTTTTCATACGTACAAGTTTAGGGATATTTTAAAAAAAGGTAAAGGCCTATCTCTGCTCTTGAGGAGCTTACAATCTATGAGACAAACTATGTGCAACTATGTGCACATCAGCTACAGAGAAGATACAGGGGAAATAATCAAAGGAAAGAAGACATTAAACAAAATGGAAATGAGAAAGATTTCCTGCAGGAGGTTAGATTTTAGCTGGTGTGGGAAAGAAGCCAGGGAAGCAGGGGAGAGAATAAATTCCATTCAAGGGAAACAGATAATGAAAATGTGTAGAGTTAGGATAAGGATTATCTTGTAGAAGGCTGGTGTCACTGGTTACCAGAACACATGGTGAGAGGCAGGAGTGGCTAGGGGGAAATGGTATAAGTCTTTGTTTTGGGAAGTTTGGATTCAATCAAAGCACTACACTTGAGGAACTACAGGGCCACATGTGGCTTCAAGGCCAGTGTCCCCACCCCTGGTGGGGATATAAGAAAACAGGATAAGATATAAGAAAACAGGAAAGGTAGGAGAGGACATTTTAAAGAGGGATTTGAACATCAGAAGAATGATTATTTTGTATTTGTACCTGGAGTTTATGTGGAGTCATTGGAGTTTTATTGAGCATGGTTCAGGGAAGAGGAAGGTAATAAAATGATCAGATGTGCTGACGTGTTTTAAGAATATCAGAATGACTGGAGCAGAGGGAGAGTCTATTTGAATTAATGGAAATCATCCTTCCTTTATCTTTTTAAATTAAATTTTATGTTTATTTTTAGTTTGCAGCATTCATTTCCATAAGATTTTGATTTGCAAATTTTCTCCCCATCTTTCTCCTATTCCCCACCCCAAAATAGTGATCACAGTGGATACCCACTCCCCCAATCTGTTTTCTCCTATATCCTCTCCCATCTTGCCTCTGACTTTCTAGTAGGGCAAGATGGATCTCCACATGCCAGTGCCTGTATATTTTATTTCACAATTTCATGCAAAAATAATAATAATAATAATAATAATAATAATAATAATAATAATAATAATTGTTTTAAACATTTGATTTCAAAACTTTGAATTCCAGATTCTTTCCTTTCTTCCCTCATCACCCACCCTCACTGGGAAGATAAGCAATTCAATACAGGTTGTAAATATACAGTTACATAAAACATTTCCATAGTGGATATATTGTGAGAGACTGTCTATAGTTCCCTCCTTCCTATCCTACCCCACCTACGTGTTCTATTTTCTACTTTGACCCTGTCCCTTTTAAAAAGTGTGTGCTTCTAACTACCCTCCCCCCAATCTGCCCTCCCTTTCATATTCCCTCTTATCCCCTTACACCATACTTTCCAGGAGGGTAAGATACCCAATTTAGGTGTTTGTTATTCCCTCCTTAAGCCAAATTAAATGATAGTAAGGTTGACCCATTCCCTTTTGCCTTCCTGTTCTTCCCCTCCAATGTAACAGTTTTTCTTTGCCTCTTTTATATGAGATAATTTACCCTATTTTATCTCTCCCTATTTCTTCTCATTATATTCCTCTCTCCCTCTACATTTCGCCTTTTAAATATCATCCCTTCCTATTCAATTGATCCTGTGCCCTCTATATGGGGGCACACATGTATACCTGTACACATACATGCACACACTCACATATGTATTCATATTCACACATACGGTCCTATATAGACACCATATATGTATGTGTATATATGTATATATGTGTGTGTGTACACACACACACTCATATCTATATTTCCATCAAATATCCTCATACTGAGAAAAGTTTCATAAGTTACAATTACTGTTTTTTCATGTAGGCATGTAAATAGTTCAACTTTGATGGATTCCTTATGATTTATTTTCCCAGTTTAATTTCCCATGCTTCTCTTGCTTCTTGTATTTGAATGTCACATTTTCTGTTCAGTTCTGGTTTTTTCTTCAAGAATGCATGACTGTACACTATACTCCACCAGTTCCAACCAAGTTTCACACTGACTTTTTATTTTGTCTTTGGCATTTATGGGTTGATATTTCTGGAAGCCACCATAGCTGCTGGTGATCCTCTCTCCTGAAGTCAGCTCCAGCCCCTGCTGGTTTGGGGCCGCCTGGGGTTAAAACTGTGGGCTCATGCACAGTGTGATGGATCCTTCCTGTTTGTCTGCCAGGCTGCCTATAGCAGGAGATTTGTTTCTCTCTGTCACTCTGTGAGTTTTGTGGCTCTAAAATTTGTTTAGAGCCATATCTTATAGGTATTTGAGGTGGTTATGGGGGGAGCTCATGAAGTTTTCCTGCTTCTATGCTGCCATATTGCCTCTGCTCCCAATTTTTCCTTTATTTTTGTTTTCCCTCTTTTTATTTCTCAGACCTCTCAACTTTATCTTCAGATAAAGATATTTAAAACAAAGAAACAAACAAAACTCCTTCAGCTTTTATGATCTGGTCTAATAAATAATACTCCAGGACTACCAATGCAGTAATCAATAGATAAGGGAATTCTATAGCTCAATGGAGACAAAAGATTTTTCCTAATTTCACGCACTCACTACCCCCTCTGTCCAAGTGTTGCTCTGGCAGTGTTTCTCTGGAGATGGAGGGAATGGGTTAACCCTCACCTTGCATATTCAAAACACAGAAGATCATAGTCTATGATCAATGGAACTGATTAGTCTGTACTTAGATTGGATGATGAAATCAACCACCATTTTCCCCATTCTTAAAACAATTTTCAAAGCAACTATCCATGACCTCTAAATACACACACACACACAGAGACACACAAACACACACACATGCACACACGCAATCTTTCTTAACACAATCTTTCTCCCATGACTGGGATGAAATCAGTTTCTCACCTCTGCCATTTAGAATCTTGAATTTCTTTCCAAGCTCAGTTTATGTACCACATCTTTTATGATCCTCTCAGCTGAAGTGCCCCCCTCACCTGCAAAAGAATGCCTTGTATTTATCATGCATACATTTTATAAAGACTAATTTTGTACATACAGAAATGTTCATAAATAGGTAGTACAGTGAATGGAGCACAAAATTTGAAGTTAGGGAGAGTTGAGTGCAAATACAGCATTAGACATTTGCTAGCTGTGTAAACCTGAACAAGTTACTTAAATGCTGTCTGCCTCAGTTTTCCTATATGCAAAATGAGGATAATATTAGTACCTACCTTCCTGGGTTTCTGTGAGAATTAAATGAGATATTTATAAAGCATTCTGAAAACTTTAAAGAATTATATAAATGTGTTCATTGTTATTCAGTCTCTCCCCTGCTCTGTCCTCCCCCACCCTCAAATGTATATGCCTTGATACAGACTGTATTATTATCTTTTTATCCCTAACACCTAGCACTGTATTTGGCACAAAGTCAACACTTAACAAATGCTTATTTATCCACTGAACACCCTTGCTCCTATGATAGGTTTCACAGGATTTAAAGCTGTAAGGGACTTTAAATGCAGTATAGTTCAAATCAGGGGTGGGAAACCTGTGACCTCAAGACCACATGAGGTGCTCTAAGTCCTCATGTGTGGCCCTTTGATTGAATCCACATTTCACAGAATAAATCACCCCTTGATTCAATCCAAACTTTATAGAACAAATCACCTTAATAAAAAAGAATTTGTTTGGATTCAGTCATTGAATCATTGCATCATTCAACCATGTCCATCTCTTTTGATCTCATGGACCATGCATACAAGGCTGTTCTATCCTCCACTATCTCTCAAAGTCTGTCCAACTATATGTTCATTGTTTCCATGATCCTATCTATCCATGTCATCCTCTGCTGTCCCTCTTTTCCTTTTGCCTTCCATCTTTCCCAATATCAGGGTATTTTCCAATGGGTCCTGTCTTCTCAATATGTGATCAAAGTATTTAAGCTTTAGTTTCAGTATTTGACTTTCCAGTGAGTAACCTGAATTAATTTAAGTATTGATGGATTCTTGCATTCCAAGAGACTCTCGAAAGTCTCCTCTAGCATACAATTTGAAAGGATTAATTCTTCAGTACTCAGTTTTCCTTATAGTCCAACTCTCACAGCTATACACTGCTACTGGAAAAAGCATAGCTTTGATTATAAAGACTTTTGTTAACAAGATGATGTTTCTGCTTTTTAGTATGCTGACGGGATTTTTCATAGCTTTCCTTCTAACGAGCAAGTGTCTTTTAATGTCATGGCTGTAGTCATTATCTGCAGTGATCTTTGAGCCCAAGAATGTAAAATCAGACCTTGCTTCTATTTCTTCTCCCTTTATTTGCCACTACACCCTTCCACCTCCTTAAGGGCTAGACTGGGCATATAAATACCAATAATGTCAAAGTCTGCTGCATAATAATAACATAAGAATGATCTGCATAATTTGTACTCTCAAAAGATACCATTTGAGAAATACAGTATTATAGCAGACATTCAGTTAACTAAAACATTTTGGTATCACACCTGGGATAGCACATCAGCAACAGTAACCTTAAGTACAATGCCATAGTCAGGAATAAAAATTTCAATTCTTATTCACGTGGCTTTTTTTTGTTGCTGTTTTTGCCCACAGTCTGATTTATTCATTATTTGTCTGTGAACTCGCTTATGAGAATTTCAAAGTCTCACATCAAGCATCCAATTAGATGCGAGGTACAAAGAGGACAGTGCTTATTTGGCCCTCATTTCTTATGGAGAACATGAGGTACAAAGAGGGAACCTGACTTTTTGAAGGTCACAACAAGTATACAGTCTGAGTCAGAAAGAGAATTTTAAAAGGGTGGAAGAAAGGGAGTAACACTATGCTATCCAGAATCAGCTATCCAAATGGATTAGATAAATACTGGGGTGGGGGATGTATAGTCTGCAAAATTTTCACTAGCTCTTCCATATTTAGCAGCATTAATTTCATAATGCATCTGAAAACAAGAAACATTAACAAATTGAAACTTTTGTAATTATCATTGCACTTATTTGCATTTTCTCTGCCACTAATAGCTAAACTTCCCCAAAACTGGAATGCCTTTACACTTTCCTTAATTTCAGATCCTGGTGTTGGGTCTATCTAGATGGAATGAATGGAGTCAATCATGCTAACCACTATTCCATTCCATAAAATTTATTAAATCTACATTGTTAGCTTCTCTGCTTGGCATGCTAACACTCAACACATTTATTAAGCGACTACTATGTTCAAGATACTGACCTAGGAAGTAAAATGACCAAGACCTTAAAAATTCTTTTGAGTAACACACACACACACACACATATGTGTACATATGTGCATGCGTATACACATGTATATATTGTATAGATGTTTATGCATACACCTATTGTACACATAGACATAGATATGTGTATGCATACATATATTTATATATAATGTTGAGTTCCTTGAAATTCTTTTAAAACTCTTTGCCTTGCAGCTTCAAATCCTTGATTATAGTAGCAACTTAATAAATATATTGTTATAACAGCGGTTCTCAACCTGTGGGTTAAGTTCAATTTGTAACAATGAAAATACATCATATATATCAGATATTTACATTATGATTCATAACAGTAGCAAAATTACAGTTATGAAGTAGCAACGAAAATAATTTTAAGGTTGGGGTCACCACAACATAAGGAACTGTATTAAAGGGTCATGGCATTAGGAAGGTTGAGAACCACTGTGCTGTAAAACTATATTAATTACAGTAACTCTCATGTTTATATAAAAGAATATATGTGTATACATATTTATTATGGATAAGCAAAAGCTAAAGATAAAAGGCAGAATATGGTGAGTACAAAGAACAGTATATAATGAAAAATTTGTAGCAGGATAGAGCACTTGACTTTGGTGGATTTGGTAAGGTTTAATGATGAGTGGAGTATATAAATTGGTCTTTAAATGGAGGGATATATTTTTTTATCATAGGTAGAGATGGTTTCTTTATGGGCATGGAGGAGAAGATAAATAAAATGATAGTTATGGGAGAGGTTAGGATGAATACAAAAGATAGAGTGGTCTAGTTTTGTTGGTAGAAAGTATATATAATCCATTAATGGTGGTTGAAGCTGAATGTTAGAAGACCTTGAATGCCATGGTTAGAAGATTTACTTTATTAAGTAAGCAATGGACACAAACTGAAAGTTATCTGATAGATATGTGATGTGACCAAAATAGTGCATTAGGAAGATTATGGTTTGTGAAAATTTAATGCAGAAAAACAAGTTAGGAATTTAGGAAAAGATCTAAAATAAATAAAATAAAATATCCAAAATATCCATGCAATAAATTACTAAGGACTGAAATAGGCTAATTAACCTGCAGTTTTTTTTCTATTTTTGATTTATTCATTATTTGTACATGACCTCAGTTATGAGGATTTCGAAGTTCCACATCAAACACTCAATTAAAGGTGAAGTAAACAGAGGACAGTGCTTATTGGGCCCTCATTTCATATGGAGAAAACATGGAACAAATAGGGAAACTGACTTGCTGAAGGTCAGAAAAAATATACAATCTGAGTCAGAAATAGAATTTTAAGAGTGAGGTGGGGGGAGCACTGACATTTTTCTAGCATAATATGGGGATGGACAAAATACAAGAGATATTGTGGAAGTAGAATCAATAATATTCAACATATAATTCTATGTATACAGTGAAGGTAAAGAAAATTTGAAAAATAACACCAAAATTTTAAGTGTAGGTAATTATAATAATGATGCTAAAAATAAAAAAATAAAAAAATAAAGAATTTTTGGACAGGTTTTTTTCACTGGTAAAGGAGGGAGCAAGTCTCCTTAGGAGAATATAACATGTTTTTGGACATTATGAGTTTAAAATGCTTACAGAATGTAAAGTCAGGGATATCTA
This sequence comes from Pseudocheirus occidentalis, assembly GCA_028646575.1. Lineage (NCBI taxonomy): Eukaryota > Metazoa > Chordata > Mammalia > Diprotodontia > Pseudocheiridae > Pseudocheirus > Pseudocheirus occidentalis. The sequence continues at coordinate 7,776 of JAQQSW010009804.1, forward strand.
GAAGGCAACTCGAAATTTAGGACTGAAACTCTGGGGAGAAGATGGGTTGGAGACATGGATTAGTGAGCTATTTTCATAGAAGTGATAACTGTAGCCTCATATACAACAGAGAAAGGACCAAGAAAGTGCAGCATCATGAGTCAACAAAATAGAATATCAAGAAGAAAGGAGATGGTTAACAGAGTCAAATGCTACAGAGTGATCCAATGTGTAATACTGTTATACTTTGTCTTGGAGCCCCACTGCCATGATTCTTGCAATTTCAGGAAACCTCTTGTCACTTTACTTTATTTTCAACTTTGCTGCCACCCTTTCCAGAGCTTTGCTAGTCAAGTGTCTTACCATATGCCCTTTACTCTTCCCCCACCTAGGTCTAAAATCATGATGTGATCAACACTGCCATTTTGTCCAGATGGGGTGTATCATGTACCCCTCTAAGTGCCTACTCTCCGTCTTCAACTTGCAGGACCTATGCTTCCCATCTCTCATCCATCCACTATGTGTGCTCTCTACTTTTATTAGATTGTAAGCTCCACGAATTTAGAGCTATCTTTTCTTTCATATTTGTTCCCCTGAGCTTGGCACAGTTTTTGGCACAAAGAGATGAACAAGTGCTTCATTCATTAATTCATTATGGTACAAAGCACAAAATCAAAGAATTATTAAAGCATCTTACAAAACCCACCTCTCTTCACTTAGCACTTTGATCAGAATGGGATCTATAGCAACTGCTTTAAAAATAAGAACAGAAAAAAACAACAAGAAACAGAATATTCACATTACACTGTGTTTATACATTAATTGGAACAGAACTATAGAAAAATGGCAAGTTCAGCTATATTTTGAGTTTTATAGTCTTGCAAGTTTAAATAGCCGAGATTCAATTCAATAAAGGCTGTGAGGCAAGTCACATGAACAAGTACTGAGAATGCAAAGGCAAAACAACAGTCCCTGTGCTTGACTTCCATGTATAATACACACACTTATATCTCAACATTCTTCTTTTTCATAAAAAGCTAAAGGCTGATCATATAACTGCAAATAATTGGGGTAGCTAAATGGTTCAGTAAATAGAGCACCAGCCCTGAAGTCAAGAGGACCTGAGTTCAAATGCAGTCTCAGACACTTGACACTTTCTGGTTGTATGACTTTGGACAAGTCATTTAAACCCAATCACTGTCCCTTTCCCCCTACAAAAAAAGTAAGAAAGAAATAAAATAATTAGGTCTTTAAGCATTTTGATATTGCCCTAAGGTAATTTACAGAATATCTGGTACATGCAGCCAAGATTCTAATTCTTATCTTTGGTCTCCAAATTCAGCACTACAGGATTTCCAGGTTTTAGAAGTTAAAATTTTTTCCTCTTCCTGTGGAATCTTGAAAGTTGAAACTCCATTAAAAAATTTAACTTGCCCGAGTTGATACATGTAATAAGTAAAAACTTTTTAATACTTTTAAAAAATCCCTAGGAAATTGAGGAAGCAGTATTTAAAAATATATTTTCTGGTAGAGGGAGTTCTTAATCTTAGACATAGTTGAGAAACATACAGTGTTTTGGGGACATTACCTATATTTCTAATACTGAACAGAAGATCATCTGTTTTGCCATTTCTCTAATCTCTGAATATCATCACTAAGGGTGAAGGGAATATGCTTTTTAGATTAAAAAAAAACCTTTAATTCAGTTTATGCCATTACTTAGAGCCAAAGGAATTACAGAAATATATTGCAGAAACTTAGAAAGTTTAAGGTGAAAAAATGAAATCGAGCATATTCATAACTAATTCCTCAGCATCTTTTAGAGGAGAAGGCTTTTCAGTCTCTAAGAGCTACCTATGTCCCTGATAATGGCAGGAAGGAATCAAGCAAACAATTACCAAATATTTAATAAATAACTAATATATCCCAGGTAACAACAACAATAACAAATCTTCTGCTATGCTTCCAAAGTGTCACTTTGAACATAAAAAGGCAAAGGTCCTATGAGCAAGGCCTATTATCAGTGCCTTTAATACGAGTCTGTTTTGGTGATTTCTCTTGATCTCAAAAGGAAAAGAGATGCTATTCAAAAGAAAATATTAAACTAAAAATCAGCTACTTTACTCCACTCATGAATACCATTGCAACTAACATGTGTAAAAGTGAACTGGAAGTATAGTTCTTCAAGTGTTCAGTGTTACACACCAAGGTAATTTTTTTTTCCTACCATGACTAGTGCTTGTGTCATCATTCTTTCCATTTGCTTCATCAGCCCAATACCTGGACTTGAAGTGAGCTACCTTGATGTGGATCACTTCATATCAGGCAGTTGTGTTTTCCAGATGTGCAAATTAGATCATTTCCTTCCACTTCGAAAAACCTATCATCCTGTCATTCAATATGCCTGCAATGAAATAGTTCCTACTCCTTCTAAATGCCAGAAATTTCCTTCTAACATAACTTCTTGGTAATATTATTAGTTAATTTATTTGGCAACATTTTCATTTGGTTTGCATTTTTTTAAATCTTGCACATGTTTGTATATTTATCATATTTTGCATCTGTCTTACCACTATACCAGATTTTAAGCCTCTTAAGGTCAGGAACAACCTCTTAAATTTCTTTATGTCTCTCAACCATCTTAAAGAGGGTATTTACATAAAAATCATGTAATAAAGAAAAGAATGAAACAACAGTTCATCCTGAGAGGCAGTTTGGTGTGTGGATAGACAGTCTTTCTTAGATTCAGGATGATTTGGGCTCTACCTCTGACTACTGCCATCTTTGTGACCATGTGCAAGTCACTTTTCAGTTACCTAGTCAACTTCCTAAGGATATCATTAATAATCATCGATAGAGAAATTTTCTCTACTGGAAGTTTCCCCACAACCATGAAATTCCAGACTGAGACCAAAAACAACTTCCTTTAAGACCTAAAATTTTGTGATTGTAAATCTCAGCTGACTCCCACAGGTAATCTTATCCAAGATCCTGAGTTTACAAAGAGAAATTACATCTTGGAATTCTTTAACAGATAAACCTTGAGTTCACTGCTCCACAATTATATAGGAGAAATAACCAATGAATCATAATGTCTAATATAAAATAAATTGAAAAAGCCTGTTTATCTAATTGGAGCTAAAATTGTCTTAACCCCATCCAATGCTTTGACAAATTCACTACAGAGCAATACCTTAACAAATCTTGTGAGAATAAATCATGATTTAGTATTTACTGAAATGCTTACTATGTGGATAGAGAATTATTTGAGATATTGGCATACAAAAAAGTTGAGCCATGTTTCTTTATTTTTTTCCTCTTTCACAAATGATGAGAAGCAGAGCTGCAGACATTTACAAATAGGTATTACAAAAATTCTGTGTGTGTGTGTGTGTGTGCACATGCCTGTGTGAGTGTGTGTGTGTGTGCCATGTCTTTCCATTTGAAGATATACAGGACGATTTCCAGGCCAACGTTTTGAATTCATTCAGTTTGTCTTATATCTTCTCTCCTTTTTTGGGTAACTAGTCTCCCCCGGTCTCTTTTCCTCTTTTCACTAGTAAACCAGAAGAGTATATACATGTTACTCATGTACTCTAATTGATGCTCATTTGTTCTTACTGATGAAATGACTTTATCTCCCCATGGATTTGTTTCAATGTGTCACTCCATTGAGCCATCAGAATTTTAAAGCATTTTCTTGGATTTGTTTCAAGCCAGTCCTTTGGTACTTTAGGTCCAATATCAGACTAAGATTAAATAGCTTTAAGTTATTCCCCAGTTTAACAATACAGAGGAAAGATATTTGACTAGGACGTTCAGAGAGGATACTATACTGGTTCAACCAAGTGAAACTTGAAGCTTATTGGTCACACGCTGATTCATCACCTGAGGGCTCAGAGAGGGAGGGAGGCTGGCTTTTGAAGTCAGGTAAATGGGAAGATATGTCAAAAGCCAAACCCAGTCTCTTTAGCCAATCAAATCTCAAAGACACTTTCAATAATTTTTCTAGAAAAGAAATAGGCTAATCTGCTTGGGACAGGACTTTAGGAAACACTAACCCAACCTAAATGAGAGGGATCTAGGAAACCTTTCTTTTATCCCAAGCATTAATTGAGGAATGAATCTCTTGGTGCTACATAAAAAGGAATTTCAGATACCAAATATGTAGATAAGAATGGGAAAACTCATGCCCAAATCAAAAGACCTGTGGTCACAATTTTTGCTGCTCTCCTAAAACTCCTCACTTTTCTGCTTTCTCCCTTCTCCTACTATCTAGCATTTGCCACTCATCCTCAGCTGTACTCTAGAAGATTCTTCTAATGCTGTGGCATCTTTCTCTACTGATCAGCTCCTCTTAGAATCCTTTCTGTCTCTGTCTCAGTCTCTCTCCATACATATGAACCTATACATATATATTTTACTTATATTTATATGTACATATTTATGCTCATATGCATATATATACATAAATACATATGTATGTGTGTATATATATATATGTGTGTGTGTGTGTGTGTGTATTTGTCTGTTTATATGTGCTTATGCTCACACATGTATGGGGGTAGTGGTGGTTGGTTGATTCCAAAAAGAACAAAGAAGTGTCTAAAAGGCAGGGATTGCTTTTTTTTTCTTTTTGTTTGTTTTCCAGAGAATAACCCAATGCCTTAACCATAATAAGTACTTAAGAAATTATTGGTGACTTCACTTGAAAGCTTTAGAGAGATGAGGACTGATATATGGGGAACTGAGGGTTAAGTGTTCTGTCCATAGTTATACAGTTTCTGTGTCATGGGCAGGATTTTAACCAGCATCCTCTGGACTTTTAGGAAACAGTGGTGGTACAGTGATAGAAAGAGTCTGTATCTGGGATCAGGAAGACCTGTAACCTCGAGTAAGTCACTTAAAATATCCATCTGCTTCAGTTTTCTTTATTGTAAGAAAGGTAATGATAATAGTACCTAGAGAAGATTCTGGGAAGATGGTGGAGTAGGTCAGAAAATTCCAAGCTCTGGAGATTTTTCCCCACAAAAGAGATAAAATATCACCTTAGGGGAAACAAAGTGAGGGGTGAAAATAAATAAGAATAAGGACGTGGCAGGTGTCTTCTAGGGACAAATTGAGAAGATCAGAAGAAAAATCTCAGGATGAGGTTTGGTCCCTGTGAAGGGTAAACACTTCCAGGCTCCTGTCAGCTTTAATAACTGAGGTTAGTTAGTTTGAGAGGCTGCCTCAGCCTCACCACAGGAAATTTGAGCCTGGGATAGTGAGGGGAGTTGGGCATTTGAGCCCTAGAATAATTGAGGGAACTTCTGCTGATAAGGAACATCAGACCCAGTTGTGATTCATAAAGACATGGGGGTGAGAAGGTGTAATGGTAATCAATT
>JAQQSW010009805.1:0-13141 GCA_028646575.1 Pseudocheirus occidentalis
TATCTTAAGGAATTAGCAAGAAGTAAAGTCAGCAAAGAAAACAGAGAAGGAGTAGTCATAAGTTTGAGAGCATGTTCATAAGCACACACAGAAGCCAGGGGAAAGGGGGAGATAAAAGATGCATGAGAGAGAATAATTGTGAAATGTAGAGCAACTATAACTGTGCTGAACAGTGTGGGGGAATAAGATAGGGAATGAACTGAAGAAAAATAAAAAAGAGTTGCCAAGCAGCAGTAATAGTCCACCTGAGGTTATGTGGCATTACAAAAGTAATATTACTCCTGAAACTAATAGTCTTAGTGTGAATTCTTTTGTACGATTCCTCACAAATTGTCAAGTATCTGAAGAAAGGGCCCTTCCCTAAGGCATAGTCGTAGTTAAGGTTTTGTAAGTGAGAAGATGGAGAGAGAGGGGGGTCCAGAGGTTAGGGAACTGCCAAGGAAAGATTCTTTTGGATGTTAAAGGGGACATCCAGGGAGGAGTGGGTACCTGAAGAAGAAAGGGTAATAAAAGAGGAAGCAGAAAGAAGGAAGTCAGATTTTGCCTAGGTCACAATTTTGCCCTACACTAAATTGGTGTTTAAATCCAGTTTTTTACCTTGATTTTTTCATTTTCTATAGAGTGACAATCTCCAAACTTTTTTTTTCTTTTAATCCTGGACATATATAGAAATACATGCATATGTATGTGTGCATCTATCTATCTATCTATCTATCTATCTATCTATCTATCTATCTATCTATGCATACACACATATATGCTTCTATATATAAAGATATCTTTGTAAAAGTATGTATGTATATACATGCATGTGTGTGTATAATACGTACATTTATTTTTATATGCATATTCAAAAATACATTAATATGCATAAACACAGACTCCACCCCCCCCCAAAAATGAGTATGCTGAGGAAGAGGTAGGTTAATTTTTCCATATTTGTCCTATTTTACAGCATATCTGCTGTGCTTAGAATTAGGCTATAACTACCTTGTGGAAGTAATGCCTGGCTCAGAAAGAGGAAGGTTGGGAGCTTACAGTTTCAGGGGTGAGGTAATAGAGAAGTTGAGGAATATCAGGCTGTAATAGAAGGATAGGTGTGGTGTGGTTGATATGGAAACAAGTTTCATTATCACCTATGATAGGGAATGTGGGAAGTAAACGGACTTCACATTTTTTATTGTTTGCTTATACCCCTTGAGTTCAAGGCATAGTCCCCTAGGGTGGTAGGCCTCCACTTTGGAGACAAGTACTATAGAAAAGATAAATAATTCTATGAAATATGTTCCATAATGCAGATACTTTGTGATGCCTATAATTTCATCTCCCTTAGAATCTGGAGTAGTGTTCTATACATAGTCTGTAGTTATTTGTGAAATTGAAATGAAAATCTGCATTATGGAATTTTAACTCTAAATGCATTTTGATTACCTTCATATTTTATACAGTACATCAAACTAAATAATTACAAAAATTTCATAGTAGAGGTCCTGAATGAATAATTAGATCCATTTGTAATTATCAGCTCAAATGTGTATACCATGTGGTAAAATTATAAAAGGGTCTGTTCTTTCAAGAAGAATGTATTTTCTCTGTGGAAGAATAGGATCTTGTTAATATTATTAGTTTGTTTAGCTTCTGAATGCGTAAACATAAGGTTTAGTCCAGTCCAGATCCAAAGTATATATGCATATTCTAAATGAGTGAACCTGAATGATTGGATTTCTGTGTTTTATAAAGTCATTTGAAATTTGAGGCTGCAGAATTTATTATGAGATTTAGATAATAAATCTACCAAAGCTAAGGAAGGGCTGGCAATTTTCATATTCCAGTGCCAGTAAGGAACATCTAATTAATTTGTTAATTACAAATTTCTTACTAACTTAATTTTTTTAATTTTCAGAGTTAGATGCTTGCAGATTGTTACATTTAAGGAGCCTGATAATCCCATCAAAAATAAATTCCATGAAACTATCAATAGAGGGAATGGGTATATTGTGCAGCAAGCAGGATTTACATTACCCATAATCTTGACCTATTAAATTGAATTAATCTACTCTGAAACTTTCATTATCTTGTATCTTTCTCAATCTTAGATCTTCATTTTGTACGTAATAGTACAACTTTCACTGCATTGTGTGTTCTTCAATACAGTGTTGTGTAATAGTTGCTGCATTCTTTCATACTTGTACATGTTCTTTCTTCAGCTAGTTTTAAAAATATATTATTTTTTTTCAATTTCATGTAAAAACAAATTTTCACAATTTTGTTTTATTTTGAGTTCCAAATTCTCTGCCTCCTTCCCCCCAACCTCTCCCTAAAATGGCAAGTAATTAAATAAAGGTCATACATGTGCAATCATGTAAAACATTTTCTTCTTATGAAAGAAAACACTAGAAAGACAAAGAAAAACACTAAAATAAGTGAAAAGCTGTATGCTTTTATTTGTATTCAGATTTCATCAGTTTTTACTCTGGATGCAGATAATATTTTTCATGATGAGTTCTTTGCAATTATCTTGAATCATTCATTATATTTCTGAGAACACCTAAGTCATTCACAACTGATCATCCATCATATAATATTGCTGTTTACTACAGCATACAATGTTCTTCGGGTTCTGCTCACTTCATTTTGCATCAGTTCATGTAAGAATCTCCAGTAGTTTTTTTATTTACCTTTCTTGTCATTTCTTACAGCATATAGTAGTATGTTATTCCATTACAATCATATACCAAAATTTGTTCAGTTATTCCCCTCGATGTTCAATTCTTTACCGCCACAAAAAGATCTGCTATTAACAATTTTGTACATATAGGTCCTTCTCCCCCATTTTTTTCAATTTCTTTGTGATATAGAGCTAGTAGAGGTATTGTTGCTTCAAAGAGTATGAATCATTTTATAGCTCCTTGGGTATAGTTCCAAATTGCTCTCCAGATTGGTTAGCTCAGTTCACAGTTTCACTACTACATTAGTATCCCAATTTTCCCATACCCCCTCCAACATTTATCATTTTCCTTTTCTGTCATATTGACCAATCTCGTAGGTGTGAGGTAATATCTCAGAGTTGTTTTAATGTTCATTTCTCTAATCAATAGTAATTAGGAACATTTTTATGACTATGAATAACTACTTTGTCTGAAAAGTGATTGTTCATATCTTCAACCATTGCTCAATTGAGGAATGATTTGTATTCTTATGAATTTGAGTCAGTTCTATATATATTTGAAAAATGAGGCCTTTATCAGAGAGATTTGCTGTAAAAAAACAAAAACAAAAACAAAAACTTTTCCTCCAGTCTTCTTCTTTCCTTCTAATCTTGGCTGTGTAGGTTTTGCCCAGCTAGTTTTTAAACACCTCTGGGGACAAGGATTAGGTATTTTATTTCTTTTGAATTACTTCATAGCATCCAGTAAAATGAAATACACAAAGGTACCTAAATCAGTATTTGTTACATGAATGAAAGGATACATGAGAAATGGATGAGAAGAGGAATCTCATTTAAGGAATATCTTCTTTTCTGGACATACTGGATCTTTCTGTACTCTGGCAAAACATCCTGACAAAAGGTGAACAATTCAGTCCTGTAAACCTGGAGGTTTCTTCTACATTGTTCCAAACATTATAATCTTTGGAAGAATCCTAAAGATCTGCCTCTTAGTTCTCACCTTACTTTGGGTAGACAAACACTTAAATGCAAAGTACATGTGACTCTACTTAGAATTAGGTAATAAAGACTGACTAGAGACAGGCTGGCCTAAATCAGTTCATGAGATGCTTTCTATGTTCTATTTATTTAGCTGCCTAACTTTCCTCTAAGGACTGCTACGGACTCTTTTATTAATCCTCATAGCACTACTGAGACACAGGGAGGAGGCAAACATTGACCTTTTTTGTTTTTTAAGACCGAGAAATGAATATACAAGGAGAGATCAAGTAATTCCTATAAAGTCACTTGCCAAGTCAATTAGGACACAAGACCCCGATTTTGAACAGGCTGCTTTCTAGGTGATTATATTTTTAATAGTGCAAATGCTATTAGTTTTTTAGTAGTAACAACTTTACTTTTTTCATTATAAATTGAAGCAGTTCCAAGTTGCTCTGTGAAACATTCTTTCTGGTTCTCTGCTACAAAACCTGGGGTTATTTTAGATTCTTCTCTTTTCCCTCATGTGCACATTGTAATTAAACTCTGAAGTTTCATCCTTCCTATCTCCAAAAGTCAACACCTCTCTGGATCCACTACAATTTGCCCATCCCTTTCAATGAGACTACTGTAGCTAGATCATTCTCCAAAATGGCAGCTCTCTTCCAGATGACTTCAATAGAGCACTCAAGCTTGCCATCTTTGTATGCCTCTTTGATTACATCATAGACCCCTCTATTGATCACCTTATCACATTTCTATCATCAGGCCTTGCTTTTCCCTATCCTATTGTTACTCTTTCACATCTCCTGATGCTTTACAAATATATCTCCAGTTCAGTTCATTTGACATCTCTCCATAAAATGGTACTTAATGGGGATGAATATAAATTCTTATCCTCATCTTTAAAAATTAACTATACAAATATAAAATAGAAGAAGAATGGCTTGGCATTAACTCATATGAAAAAAGATCAATAGGAATTTGGTGGACTACAAACTCAATAGGAATCAACAATATAATAAACACAGAAAGCAAATAAATAAGTACAAAGGGAAGAAAAAAGGAAATAAATTTTGGTCTGTATTAATAAAAACAGTGTCTACTACAAGGGAAATCATATTCCAGCTAGGGAGGCGACATATTCAGTTCCTGGATACCATGTTTTAAGGAAGACAATGAAAGATTGGAAGACTGGCAGACAAAACTGACCAATGTGATTCTGAAAGGACTGGAAACTGTTGCTTTCTTAGAGCATGTGAATACCAGTCTAAAGAATAGAGAGATTACAGATGTTTTGTATTATAGGAAGGTATAAGCATTAGATTTATTTTAGTTATCTGAAGGATACCTGCAAAAAGGGCAAGACATAGGTAAATAGTGTCTGAAGTTTAATCACCTGTGAGAAGAGAGAAGCAGAAAAAAAAAGACAAGAAGAGGCTAGAATTTGGATACTTATGTAAGCTGGAGAGTTTTCTAGAGATATGGAAATGGATGCACATAAAACAGTGGACAACTTGGTACATAGAAAGATTTAGAGATACATAGAAATTCTCTTTTATAGGACCTTATTGGCAACAGTATTAATATACATATGGAAGGAAGGACACCTGAGGATGAATTTGAAAGAGTATATAATAAATACTCTTATGAGAATTGCCAGAAACTCTAAACCTCCTGAAAATCTGATCATGGGAGAAGAATATGAAAAATAGGACTAGATAGATACTCAGGCTGGCTGAGTTATGACAATAGATCATGTTAAAAAGGAAGTGCTCTTCAACTCATTTTATTGCTGCTTTCTTTATCAAGGAGAATAATCTTTGAACAGGGAATGACAGAACCCCCCCAAAATGAACAAAGGGTTGAAACTCAAGATAAATGAGGCAAGTAAGAGTGACAATATAAGGATAGAAAGATTTACTCTCCAAATCAAGAAGAATATTCTAGACCTATGAGTTCAATTTTGATTCTTGACAAGATTCTACGAAGTAAATATTTAGGAAGGAATTTGTGAACACCTAAATAAGGAAGTAGTAATTGCTAAGAGTTATTAGGGGTCCACCAGGAATACTGAATTAATCAGATTTTTTTTTCTTTTGACACAGAAACAATACAGATAGATCAAGAGAATGTTATAAGTATGACATACCAGATAGAGGGTTATGGACCAGACAATAGATATTAAAGTCATACAGATTCAGAACTGAATAACCAATAGTATAAAGGCAATAGTTCTCCTTTACTCTACTCTGACCATATATGAGATTTGCAGTATTTTGTTCAGTTCTGACTAAAATATTTTAGAAAGATCATTGATGAATTGCAGTGTTTTCCAAGAAAAAAAGAACAATGGAAGTGATAAGAGGATCGTAAACCAAGAAATATGAGACAAAAAGAAATGTGGATTATTTAATCTTGATAAGAAGGCACTTGTGAGGAGGCTGGGGGGTATAAAGGACATGATAGCTGTCTTCAAATACTTGAAACACTATCATGTAAAAGAATTATACTTGTTCTGCTTGGTCTCAAAGGAAAGAATTCAGCAATGGAAGCAAGTTTCAGAGACATAGTTTGAACTGATATAAAAAAGGGGAAAAATAAACCTTTTGTTACAATGAGAGATTCTTACTTGGGCTCACTTTTAACTAAATGACCTCTAAAATCTCTTTTCAACTCTGAGAATCTGTCACTCCATTTGCTTAATTTTTTTGAAATTCATATGTGCATGATCTTGATAAAGATGAAATATTGATTCTTCCCTATCTATGCTACTTTCTTTTTTCATTCTTGGTCTCTGTTATGCTTACAAAAAACTCTATAATCATTGTGTTTCTCATGTAACATCTTTCCTACCAGTTAATATTTTAGTTCATGCTTGACTTTTTTTTCATGAAGTCATCCTACATAGTTTTTTTGTTTTGTTTTGTTTTATAGGAGTTTAAAACTAAATATGGCCTCATGGGTAATTTATTTAATTCTAAATTCTATATGAAGCATGAATCCTCTCTACAACATTTCCAAAGAGTGGTCCACTTGCAAAACCTTTGAGAATAAGGAAAAGATTTTTCAATGTATAATTCCTACTAAAAGTCACATGCATATATAGAAGCTTAATTATAGGGAAGAGAAGGAAAAATGAACCAGACTATGTTATGTGCTCCCTTTATGTCTCAATATTTTGTATATGTGATTGATAAATAGAGGCCTTCCTACATCAGTAATTACTTTTTATTTTGTATATGTTGTATAGTTACTTAACTTCCTCTTTTATTTACATATCTATTGTTTTTCTCTAGGACATTGCACTACTAAAATGAGCTATTTTTATTATTAAGTTGGCATCCCTAGTGCTTTCCCTAAAGGAAATAGTATATAATTTGGAGCTGGGAAACCTGGGTCTTCTCTAATACTGTCAATGCTGCTAACTGGCTAAAGAACTTTCATTATATTAACCTCTAAATCTTACTTAAAAAAAAAAGAAATGGGGGGGGGGTTTACCAGTAATTTTGCTTCTACAACTAATATTTTATGAATACTTCAATATTTCAAGAATATTAACTTTATCCATGTAGGTATTTCGTGAAATGACACAAATTATAACCCATCTAACTCTTAGTAAATGGTTTCATCAATGGCTATACCTCCCATTTCTACCTTTCCAAAAAAAGAACATGCCTAAAATTTGTACTAGCTTAAGAGTAAGGTCAAAGGTAAAAATACTACTTTCTCTGGCCCCATCTGTGGAAGGTGAGAGTTGTCATTCTGTCCATAAACTAGCATTTATTAAACATCTATGTGCCAGACACTGTGATATATGGAAGCAGCCATAATTTTTTTTCCTCCTTCCAGGAAGGTTATATTTCCTGGCCACTACTCTAGACTTCAGTCCTGAAGATTTTATTATTATTTTTATTATTATTATTACTCATGCATGGGAACATCAATGAGTAAGCCATGCAACCTCAAAGTCAAACCTTTTACCTGACTGCAGAATAGTGCTCTGAATTGGTTTAGCCCAAGTGGCAAAAGTAAAAATTGGGATAAAGTTTACTTTTTCAATTTAGAAGTTTATTCAGAATCAATAAATCAAAACCATAAAATTATCTTTCACTTTGTCTCCATCCATTGCTCAGAGAAAGTCCAGCATTTCTTCTGGTTCTTTCTGTATCTCTGTCCAACAAAACCAAAGGTTGTTTCCTCCTACAGCATCTATTTGAAATATATATATATATATATATATACAATCAATAAATATACAAAGTAAAAGCACCTTAAATAGGTCAGATTTTATGTATAGTGAGCTGACTTTTAAAAGAACTGTTATAAGTGGCAAATAAACAGCTTAAAAAATAGAAAACTGTGAAATATATGTTTGTCCTGGACCATTACAAGAAATGCAAGCAACATCACTGGCTGCCAGTTTCTCAACCAGAGGACAGCTGATTTAACATTTACCATCTTCTGGTCATAGCCTTCTCACCTGTTCTGGTGAATGAAGGCATCAGTTCCTCCAGAGCCTGCAACACACCTCCCCCCTCACCTCTCTCTCTTCTCCTTTTTTCTCCCCACCCTCAACTTTTATCTTCATATCTCATGCATCACTACTTCTGCTGTCGTAGCAAGGCTCATCTGCAGTAGGTCCTCACTTTGGTGCAGTGCCTCCAAATCTCAAAATCTCCCTTTAAATCCCTCAATTTTTTCCAGGACAGGAAGCAGAAAACTCTGTCTCCTATCTACATTTCTCAGAAACCCACACAGCCAGTCTCCTTCCCAAAAGCTTCACACATTTAAGTGTGAAGAACTTAAGAAGAGTCCTACAGTTCTTATTTTACCAGGTTGGTAAATTCTTGGGTATCCAGGCTGGTCCTCTGATGATAGACATACAATTCATTGCCCAACCTAGACTTTCCAGTTTGGAAAAATCTTCAGCTTTATCCTCTACCATATCAGTATTAAAGTACCCAGGGTTACTCTTTGCCGTAATGAAGCAGTGGATTGTAGTCGACTAAGGATGTTATAATCAACATTGATGGCAATCTATGAAAGGAAAAGAAGTCATAAAAGGACATAAGGGTTGGGTGGAAATGAAGAAAGGTAGTGCCATTAGTTTTCCTTGATGACAATAAAAACTATGTATAAAAGAGCCTCACATTTTGGTTTTCTTTAGTATCAACTGGTTGGAACCACTCCTTTCTCCAAATCAACTGATTCCTTCAGACATTCCTCACTCGAAATCTGTAGTCCTCCAAGCCATACATCTCTGGATATTATAAGCATAAGGACAACTCCCTTGCCTTTCTTTTATACCCTATCTTTTATACTAGTATACAGTAAGTGCTTAATTGATACTTATTTACTAACTGGTTTTTTCAGCATTGTCTTATATTAGGTCTGTTTCAAAGGTTAGTAAGAAGAAGGATCAAATTCAAAAGCATAACAATTCACTTCTTTTGCATGTGACATTAAACATTAGTCAAATTGTAAAAACTGATTGACTGGAAACATCAGTGGAGGAGGGATTTAATGTGGACAGTGAGTAACTGAATGATCTGCATAAACAGTGGGTGCCAACTACTGAATTTTTACAACAAAAATAGACAGAGGAATTTGAAATACTTTAAAGACAAGTGAGAAAAACAAATTTTAGATCCCATCCAAAAAAGAGATGTTACATTTAATACGTGAGGTTATGTGACTTCTTTCTCCTTTTAAGTTGTACAATAAAATTATATATTTCCTCCAAAATCAAGAGAAAAAAAAACAGCAAAAACGTTTGGGTAACTTGTGACTTATAGTAAGAATGATAGTGTGACATAGTATTTAATAAAAAATACATAAACGCAGCTACTTAATTTTGTTAGAATATGTCATATGTTTCAAATACAATAAGTTGAAAAACATAATTCATTAGAAAACACCTCATAATTCTTTTAAGAAATATGCATTCTTGGGGCAGCTAGGTGGCACAGTAAGTAGAGCATCAGCTCTAGAGTCAGGAGGACCTAAATTCAAATCCACCCTCAAACACTTAATGCAAAAAATAGCTGTGTGACCTTGGGCAAGTCACTTAAACCCAATTGTCCTCCAAAAAGCATAAAAAAAGAAAAAAATATATAAATTCTTCTTGCCATTTTCCCCATGTAATAGTGTATAAAGAATGAAAATTAGTAAAAATAATGTGCAATCGTGTAAACAGCAGCACTAGTTGAATTGCTGAACTACTAAGGAATAGTGAAAAATCCTCAATAAGCATCATTGTTGTGGTTCAGTCAGGTCCTTCCTCTACGGTATGTCTGACTCTATTGTGGAGGGTCCCAAACATTACACTAGCCTTCTTGGCTTCCCTCCATCTGTCACTGGACGAACTCTATGAAGGAGGGAAGGAGAAATAGATGGCATTATCTCCATTTTACAGAAGGACAGATTCAAGCACAGAGACTTTGCCCCAAAGGTCCTAGGCTGCAAAAACTTAAGAATCTCACAGCAGAACCATTCAAAAGAATCTGTGGTAGTTAAGATGCAGCATGGCCATGTAAGTGAGATAGTTTGCAAAATGCAAAACATTATAAATGTCTGCTGTCCTCATCATCACAACCTATTTTCCCTCATTTATCCTTGGCATATAAAATCTAATTGAAAGAGTCCTTAACTCAAAGTCAGAAGTCTCTCTTTCTAGTCCCCTTCTAGAATTAAGTTGTTGTATAATCCTAGTGAAATCAAATCTCCTTTATGGAGGTCAATTTCCCAATTTCTGAAATGAGAGTTTTAAATGAAATAATTTGAGAAGTCTCTTTCTATTTTTAATGTCCTGTTGTCCTATATAGTTTAATATAAGAATATTTCAAGAAAAAAATAGATTCTATTTCTCATATAACTGATTACATATTTAAATTTGGCCACACAGACCAAAAGTAGAAAAAAAAACCATAAATATGAGTCAGGAGAACAGTATTCAATTCCTGACTATCTTTTATTTATTCTGCCTCCATTTCCCAATTTATTAAATAAAATGTGTCTTAAATAATCATGCAAACAACGACCTAGTGTCATGAAGGCTTTGGGCCAGTTCTGAGTTGAGCCTTTTAATAAGTGGTAAGGGTGAAAGAATGGCATTTTTTCTTTGATTTTTCTATTTATTTTTTTTAGCTATGTTAGAATGAAGAAAAGTATCCAGGAAGCATAGGACCACCATTTTAGGAAGATGAGTAAAAAGAAGCAAATGGATGACTATCTATTCTGTTATTCATTTGTTTCTTCTTTGTCTATGAAAAGGAGTTATCTTTATAACAAAAATGAATAAGGGAAAATGAAGCCCAAGATAAATTTTAAGAGATGATCTAGCTTCTCTCAATGCATTTAAATCACCTGACCTAAAAGAATGAACGTGTTTGCTGAGTTGCTGTCACCACCATTCAAAAAAATCATCAGAAGATCAGTAAACTGAGAGAGTAAGGCAGTTTTCTGCATACCTTCCATATCACATCACTTTATATCTAGAAGTAAAATGGCAGAAACATTGTAATTAAAATTTCAGCAGGAAGAGAAGACATGAAACAATTCCCATCTGTAAGGCCTCCTAAAATAAAGGCAGAGAACTGAAGAGCACATTTTACTTTCCCAGGGCCATAACTTAAGGGAGGAAGGATAGGACTGCATTTTTCTAGACTCCACAAAAGAAAGGGTAAACAAATAGTTGTGTTGGGCATCAAAGGGACTAAATCAATTCAGAGATCAACTTCCATGCTGAAGAAGGAAGAGCTGTAAATCTAGATCTCCTCATCTCCCTCCTCCCATCCCCATCCATGTATTTTCGATACAGTTAGCAGTCAGTCATACATATCTACCCCTCAACATAAGGACAGCCCTAGAAATTGAGCCTTTGTGGTGTAGACAAGAGAAAATGACATGTCAGTGTCTCTGTTTGGTAAGAAATGAAGTAGAAGCCTGAGATAATATTCTCTGAGATGAAGTGAGTAGTCACCAAAAATATTGGAGGAGAAAGATTAAGGAGATTATAAAACACAAACAAATCAGGGAAAAAAGAAGCAGGGATATTGCTAAGGAAAAATGAGTAGAGAACCTTAAAAAGGTAACAAATGAAGAAATATTTTATTGAAATGGAAAGTGACCTTAAAACTCCCAATGAAAAAAAATCTGCAAGACAAAAATTTTACAGGATATTTAAAAACAAGAAACAACAGTGAGAAACTCCGTAAGGCTTAAGAGAGAGAAAAAGGAAGATAGGGATGGAGGGAGGGAGAGGCAGAGGGAGAAGAAGAGGGAGAGGGAGGAGGAGGAGGAGGAGGAGGAGGAGAGAGAGAGAGAGAGAGAGAGAGAGAGAGAGAGAGAGAGAGAGAGAGAGAGATTAGAAAAGCAAAAGAGAAAAAATAGAATTTAGAACGGACATTAAATAAGGCAAATAATAGGTTAGGCAAGGCAATATATGAGATGAAGAATCTCTTCAAGACAATAGAGGATCTCACAAAGCAAAGAACATATTTAGAACCCATAAATACAGATTTGGAAGAAATTTTAGCAAAAGAGAGCCAAAGAATGGTATCATTGTTAGAATCTATACATGTGAATGTGACTGAATTGGAGACTAGAACATGCATCATTTGAAGCACAGATATATCCATGAAACAACAAACATTACAAAATGAAAAGCAAAAATATCATATAGCATGAATACAAGAAAAATTGTCCAGAAGTACTTAAAACAATAGTCAAAGTATTGATAATAATATCTTGCATTTATAGAACACATTAATATTTGGAAAACACTTTAAATATGCTTTTTCTTTTGAGCTTCAGAATAACTCTGAGTTAAATATTATTATCTCTCTCTCTCTCTCTCTTTCTCTCTTTTTTTTTTTAACTGATGGCTAGGAGAGGGTAATGACTTTCCTAGGGTTATATTAGCTATTAAGTGTTAGAGACAAGATTTGAATCTAGGTCTTAATTCAGAGTCCTGCACTCTACCCACTCTACCATTTAGTTGAAGTCTAGCTCCCTAGAATACATAGCTTGCCAGTAGAGGGGGAAAAAAAGAAACAGAGTTTAAATGACCAAGGAAAATGATGTTTAAACTTCAAATTTGCCATCAGCCATGTACTTTTGTGACTCTAGGCAAGTCACTACCCTCTAAATAACCCTGGCTTATTCCTTTTTCCAGGATGAATCACAGAGGAGATCAGAATATGATAATCCTTAAAGTAAAATCTATCAACACATATGCCAGAAATGCATGAAAAATTGATGCTATTCATCAGAAAAAGATATATAGACTTTCAACAAATGGGAGAAATTTGATTTACTCTCCAGAAGAAACCAGTCTGTTCAACATAAAACATTCCAAATGGAAGAAATATAAGAAAGATTAATATAGATTATTTTAATTTTAAAAACTAAGTAGTTAAATCAATGCCTTTATGATTCTTTGGCAAACTATGGCTGTAGTGAAAGAAAGAAAGAAAGAAAGAAAGAAAGAAA